>NAJN01001099.1:0-13983 GCA_005059845.1 Cryomyces minteri
CAGCACAGCGAGGAACGCCGGGTGTGTCAGTGCTCGACAGCAGCAGTAGTACAGACGCATCTTCCATCTCCCGACAATCCATCTCTGAGCCCATACAAGATATATATACAGAGTCACCCCGAACTTCCTACGAGCGATCTCTCCATTCAGAAGACGATGATGACGAGCATTCCAGCTTAATGGGAGAAGTGCGGAAAGAGGAGAAGAAACCACCTCCGCCGCCAAAACACAAGCATGGGAAGACGATGCTGCCAGCTAGAGGTCCGCAGACTGTCTCTTTCTCTCACTTCCCGTCGTCGTCGGCAGCTCTCGTTCCCGGGCAGAGCATGCTACCTTACAGACCTAGCACACCTCCGATGACCAGTCCAGCGCGGACCCCTACGCCAAGGACGCCCACGGATCTTAACAAGCCGCTCCCGCCTCCACCTCCAATATCTAAAGACTCAGGACCAGGTCTCGAGAAGTTCCCTGATATGAGACAGATTAGGGTTTCGGAGGTTCTTCCACAACGTGTAGGAGGCCCAGCAGGACAGAAGAAAGTAGCGCCAACTCCACCGCTTTCTCGGCGCCACAGCCAACTCAAATCCTCCGGAGGGAGGCCACGGTCAACAAGTAACTCGTCGTTGTCTTCTCAACCGGAACAACGAACCGAGGATGCTCAAGCTTTCCCTGCCGATAACGTGTCGACTCATCCTTCGTCAAACAAGGCACCCCCGCCACCACCAGCGCGTCGTGGTGGCACCAACGCCGTTGACTCAAGCTTCATTCCAAACATATCTGCGGTACCACCAACCCCTTTCGAAACGAGCAGATCAGAGTACCCTCTTCATGAACAATCGCTGCCTGCAGCGCGTACGCCGTCCTCAAACTCGATAATAACACGTACGCCATCGAATTCATCAACTACTCGTCCCGGTATAACGTCACCCCTGAGCGCACAAGGCTCAGTAGCTCCACCGCCTCCTCCGCCTCGCAGAGGATCTGGAAGAACAAGCGTTGACGGGCCGCATCCTCCATCGTCGTCTTCGCCTGTCGAGTCAAGGCGGACGAGTGGAGAAGGTCGAAAAAGCAGTGGGGAGTACAGACGACCAAGTGCAGACGCATTGCGTCGCTTGAGTCAAGATAGCCATGGCCAGAGCGGAAGGAGGACGTCTGCAGCTTCTATTTCGTCCCTTCAAATGGTGTCAGAGCACGACCTTGAGACCAGCCAAACGCTGCCTGATGCGCCTTTCGCTTCTGCGGCCAAAGGCGAGACGTCGGTCTCGAACGACATCTTGAGTGACATGGAGGCTTTCCAGAGAGAGGTTGACGCGCTCAGGATGAGCATGAACACAGCTTGATAAAGTGTTGTATCGCAGTCAAGACTGTATGGAGTACCGTAGTGGAGTTGTAGGGCATTCTGGGACTATAGCATAGGTCTTTCCTAGATTCTTGTTGACTGGCGTTGGGTTGGGCCGGCGAACGGAGTATGTCGGAATCTTGCAGGAGGGCAGGATGTAGTGATCACATCTAGACGACACTACAGGAAATACCCTTCAGACCCTGTTCACCTTTACAGTTATCTTGTCTTGCACAGTCGTATCGTGTGCAATTATATACGTAGTCGCTTCACCTGCCTTGAGCACCGATCCTCGGCAACGGCATCTCATTCACCGACTCCACCTCTTCGACAGCTCTGAGCTTTGCAGGACTCCGGTGTCTAACACCCATGACAGCCTTTTCATGCCCGCCCATACGACTGCCTGCGGAAGAGCAGTGCGCCAATTGATACCACAGTCTGCGCATCACATATGGATCAGCGACGATCTCCTCGCAAGCGCTTTCCACCGTTTCCTCCGCAAATCGAATTCGACCCGCAAGCGCCATGGCAGCAACGTCCCTGGGCCATTGGAGGCCCAGAGGCGACTTGCAAGGAGACGTATGATGGGATTGGCTACGGCGGGGGGAGTAGGTGCTCCGGATATGGGCGCATTATTTGGACTGGGGCGACCCGTGGAGCAAAGTTGGACGTGGGAGGCTCCCCGCAGTCCACCACAGTTGCTGGAAGAGACACGTATGTCTACACTTGCCAAGTCGGTGTTGCGATGTTGTATGCAAATTGCTGAGACCAAGCCAGTGCCTCCACCTCTGCCGAGGTGGCTGACTGACTATGTTCCGTCTGCTCTCGAAGATGAACCAGACGTACCATCCGACGGCGTCGACACTGCCAGCGCGTCTTCGCTGAACGAGGCTGAACAACTCCCAGGATACAAGGAACGTCTTCGCCAGTTTGCGCATCTGCACAAGCTTTGCATGCCGAATGCTCTCTATCTGACAGCCTCCATAAGCGAGGCTGCAGCGTATAGCGCACTGGTCTTCGAACACATTGTAAGCGAATTTACAAGCTCGACTCTGGATGATACCCACTTTCAATGTCTGATTGGGTTTCTCCGGGAATCAGATTTGAACATTGCCCATAGACGGAATTGGGACAGTATGATCTCGCTTTGTGCTTCGCTTGACATGACTGAGAGGCAATTCCAGCTGTTCTTCACTGGTTTGGAAGAAGCTCTTAACACCACAGGACTCTCTGAAGAGGAAGTATCTATTACCGTGCAAAAGCTATTCGCGGCTATCAACACGTTCTACGCAAATCGCTCTCCGCAGGCTTCCTCACTGCTGCTTGCATACCAAGTTATATGGAAATGTCTCCCGGCTTCTGGCCTCACATCTGTGTGGCAACCAGCATCGGATCTTCTGCAACAGCTGCTGCAACGCTTCTGGTCATTGCCAACATCCACAGAAACGACCTCCTTGATCTTGGACGTCTACAGCCGTCTATCGTCTTCGGACGGGACATCCTTCAATACCATCGTACCGCAGCGCCTGGCTTCATGGATACGCCTTGTAGGTCTCGACGCCGCTGGCGGCAGTGCACCGATGGACACTCGCTACGACGCTATCCTGACTGAGATACTGAACGCCACACCCGCGGATCAGACCTCCAGTATCGTCTCCTCCGTTACGAGGAATCTCGTGAGTCGCAAACCTTGCAAAAAGTTTGCGTTACCGTCCAAGAAGCATGCACTTGAGTTCTGGCTTAGAGGCGTGCGGCATTGCCAACTATTAGCGAACGCAGATCTGACTGGCGAGACGTGGAACGCAATACACGGGACACTCGCCGACCGAGTGAGTGCAGGCGACCTAGCGACACATCTCGCATCGATGAGTGCAAAAGAAGCCACGCAAATCATTTTTCAGCATTGGGTCCGACCGTACATTCTTCAGCTGAAAGTGCGACCCAATACGTGGGATTGGATCGCAGGCCGAAGAGCCGTCGGTGATGCGGGTGTGAGATGTACGAAGTACTTTTACAGAGGCAACTTCGTCCTCGTCAAGCCCACGGATCTGGACACCTTTCACGCTATCAAGGCGCACCTGGAAGTCCGTCTTCGACCTTCTCCCGGTTCGGAGATTTCTTCCCTTGCACCTTTCATCGATTTGCTAGCTGTGCTCGCTCACCACAAACAGCCCTACGATGCCACTACAAAAGACGTCTTTACGATACTCCGTCGCTCCCTATCTCCGGACAGTATAGTGGACCTAGCAGCAAGTTTGGCTAGAGACAAGAAAGTTTTCATGGACCCGGTCTTCGCCGCAAGCTTGGTCGATGACTTTGCGGTTGCCGGCCACGTCAAAGCGGCATGTGACTTGTTCCGCCTCGTCCCAAACGTCTGGCTCAGCCTGTGTCCACATCTGCCTATCGCTCTTATAAACGACCCTTCCGGTCACAAAACCGGCTACATCTACCGCATCTTCGAGATGCTCAACCGCGATGATCCCACGAACTCCGTGCCTCACTTATTGCGTACACCACACCACACGACTGCCGTGACGCAGACGCGCATCGACCTCATCCACCTCATCGCCTACGCCTTCGCCGACTGTCCTCACCTCCTCCCACGCGTCGCATTCCGCCGTGTATATTGGCTATACCGCTATCTCCGTGCACGCCAGGCGCCGCTCTCCTCACTGCTTTCCCGCGCGTTTGTCAGAGCCGGCATTATCAGACCCCTGCAGGAGGGCCAATGGGTCAGTACGGTGAGATGCCAGTGGATCTTGTGTTTTGTGAGAACATTTGAGGGGGAAGAGATTGCGGAGCAGATGGATAGAGTGGTTTGGGCTTGGAGGGGAAGGGTGATTCGAGAGAGGTCAATCAGGGAGAGGAGGGCTCGGCAGGAGGCGAGGAACCCGAGGGGACGTTTGCCTGGATGACGAGCACACGTTAACTAGGACGCTCTCGCGGGACTGCCTCCACTTCAACGAAGGCCTAGACTATCATTTGGTCGGCCTGCATCTCGCTGAGACCTATCGCCTCCGCCTTGTACACGGAGGTCTGTTTGTATACTGAACAGACAGCATCTGACAGCGAGACCATCATCGGAGCTCTCTAGTCACCAACATCGTTTGGATCTCAGCCACACTAGCGAGGACAAAGGAGCTCATGCCTATCGAGTCTACCGCCTCTCGACTTCGCATCGTTCGACTGTGAACACACACTCGACGCTACCTCGTTCGCAATCTGGCCCACAGAGACGAGCCATCAGTGGCTGAATTGCGTAGCTCCCGGAATAGGATCGGGACAAGTGTAACGGTCGTCTGAATCACCCTCCACGTACGCTGAGGCGGCCCTGGTACTAGGTGTGACTAGTCGTCCAGGAGTATGGCTTCCCACCATTCTTCTGCCGACTCCTGTCAGACGTCAACGTAAGAAGAAGACGACGTGCGGTGGCTGGCGATGAGATGGTTGTAAGGACAACGACACTACGATTTGTAGCCTTTTGTATGCCGTGTCCTTCCTCGACGTGTACGTAGCGTTTGTGGGGCAGCGGCAGCGAGCGGACAGATGGGTTTGCATGTAGCATTACGCGGGCATGTACGATAGAGCGCTTTCGCTCACAGTGCTTGAGACGGTGAAAAGTATTCCACGGAACCAGCAGACACAGTCGAAGACTCCCGGCCCCCAGTCCACCCGCAAGTGAGTATTGAATTGAATAAGAGGTTCTCCGGTACGTGTTCGACTAAAATGATTCGAGCACAAATACCAGCAGTAGCATTCCAACAGCCGAAGAGGCAACTTGACTCGTGGCTTGATGGGATGACGGTCTCCACGCAGATGATACAGTAGTGACCGTGAGCAAAGGTCCGCGTCACACCTCTTCGAACGCAATTGTGGCCGTAGCTTGCGCGGCGCCCAAGGGAATACCACTCGCAACACCCTTTCATCGCTCTGCTTCCATTCTGCTAGAAGCCCTTGGTGTCGATCTCGTCCTCGTTTTGCTTTCACCGCAGGCAGCTCATAGCACTACCCACTGGAGCAGGTCGTAAACTCGTGTTAGCGGACTTGAGCTGCCCTTCTGCCCGGCTCCATTCCGATGTACACGAGGAAGTGTTACGAGCTGGCCGTCAAGTGCCCCTTCACTGGCGCGTCATCCGCAAGTGCGGGAGCATCACAATCTGACGAGCATGGCCATCCACGCCAGGTCTGTCAACATCGTTCTTTGACTGGCTTGGACTCTCACGCGGCTCAAACCGAAACGCGGAGGTGGCTGCAGTGGCTCCGTGGCGTGCTGCGCAATGATGGAAGGTCGATGTCGAAACGCCAACCGACGTCTCCTATTGATATACCGTTGTCAATAGTAAACACAAGCCGCAATTGCAACAGACCTGAACCAGACTGTCGTCTGTTTGTCGAAGTCGGCAGGCGAAGCCCGCAGTCGAAGACTCGCAGTCGCTCCCCAGACAAGCAACTCAGGTTGTGTCGTCGCCACGCATCGTCGAGATGTCTGATCCGATGCAGCTCTGCCAGTAAACTTTACGCTCCGCGCCGCGCCGCGTCTCGTTTGTTTTGTCTTGACGACGGTCTCGACCGAGGCCGGGGACGGATAGCACGGCCGATCATGTGGCACCTCAATGGCGCAGCAACTCCTCAGTAGACTACAAGCCCAGCAGTAATGGCCCGCTCGGTTTCAAACATACCTCATTGAACCATGGCCGAGTCTCCAGAAGCTACCGAAAAAGAAGCACTCGACTTCCTGTTAACAGGTGAAGTGGCCGACTCCGACGACACCGAGCAGAAGAAGGAAGAGAAGAAGAAGAATGACAGTGACGAACGAGAAGAAATCGAGCGGCAGGGCACAGGTGGTAAACATCCCCCTTTCCCTTCCTTCAGTAGCCCTGGACTGATCCTCACTCTTCTCGCAAGGCATCCTCTCTCCTGTAGGTGACCCCCTCGGCAGATGCCTACACAAAGCCCTCGAACCCCTTGGCATAGTCGTCTCCGCCGTCACGCAGCCCCTCACCGATGGTCTCGGGAGCGTGACCAAGCCGGTCCTGTCACCACTCCTGGGCACGGACGAGGAGAAGGAAGAGTTCTACGAGGGGATCATAGGACGAGACGCCGCGGAGGAGCTCTTTGGGCCGAGGAGGAAAGATTCTGAGGACGAACAGTCCGACCGGAGCGAGTGATCGTGCCAGAGTTGCTATGATCCCCGTAACGGAAGTTGAGGAGGCTCGGGACCTCCACTGGGAAGGAGGATATCTCAAGGTCCCGACGGTCCTCATGTTCCTCACAGCATCAACGGTCAAAAGCCGCCAAGTCGGAAACACACCGTCATTCATATATGATGGGGATCAGTACGAGGTGCTTTCCATACCCCTACCAATGTACATATTCGACTGCATGAACCTTTCGCCAAGGCTTGGTGCATGTCGTCACGCATCGCATGATCTATAGACCCTCAGGTATGATGTGCGTGATCCTTGCCGTCCGAACTGGCATTCACAAGCGCGGTAATCAAAAAAGCCGACAACAGCTGTGTCGAAGTGAGGAGTCAACACGCGATCCTGTCATTGTGATGAGCGCGGAGAGTTGATGCTCCAGGGGCACCGAAGGCAGTAGTAAGTGCCAGGGTTCTCGAAGCTGTTCTTCGACTCCAACACACCATCTACCTTGTGTAAGGTGGGATCGTTGTAGAGCGCGAGGGCCCGTGTCTGTCCTGAAAGAGCCGAGCGTCCAGAGCTTCCAGGCCGCCAACAGCAGAGAGCAGACACACTTGTCACAGAGCTGTGTGAGAAGTCGGTGTTCCGCTGCGGGCACACTCAGGTATCTGACAATGGAAGCCATCGAGGGCTGAAGTCCGAGATCAAACCTGAACGCATGCAGAGCTGTGGAAACGCGAGTGTTGAGCGGTCCAACGCTCGTTCAAACTTCCATCCAGGAGAAATACTCGACGCACAGCCCATCAACCGTCGCTCATGCCACCGTCAACTACTTCGCGGGACCGCTCCAACTATACACGGAGCGGTACAGGGTCTCGACGTTCTCCCTCCGCTCGCCCATGTCTGAACACCACACTGCCGCTTCGAAAACCTCATTTTGGAGCATGCTCTCCCTGGATACCGGAGTGGTCACGCCTCTATAGCATGGAAACTCCAACAATTCCACGTGCACACACCCAGTGTCTGGTCGACGCCGATGCGAAGTCTCCACCGTCGGCTGCCACACGCGTGTATTCAAAGCAAGGCTCTTCTAGCTCGGGATTCCTCGGTAGCACGAGAAGCAGTCGGTGACATACTCGTTGGCAAGATCGCCATGATGTCCCGACAGCAGAGCTTGGCGGCTTCGCCTACGGAAGCCCAACCCACCACTCGGAAAACCGCGGTTTCTGGAACGGAGGCTCGATGGGTTCTTTACGTCGGCGCCGAAACAAAATGTGCGGTTCGCTCTGTAGCCCTAGAGGGTCTAAGTTGCTCCTCGTGCCAGAGTTGCTGCGCAGAAATGTCGTGGCCTCTGCAGTGGACTTAGCTCGAGAACTGGCGAGACGCTCGAGGCGTCCGGGGGCTTGAGCTCTGGTGTTCAGCGTGTGGGAGGAGGTCTTGGTGGCAGCAGCAGCTCTTCGGTCTGATCGGATTCACCTTCGATGCTTCTGTATTTTCTTGTGCGTGGGGATTCGGTCGGGACACGGTCGGCTCCGGGTCTTTGTCTCCAAAAAGGTTCACTTCTCGGCGTCTGAGCACGATCGCGCTGGGTGCGTTTGGAAGTGGCAGCCGGCTTCCTTTGCCATCCAGGCGCGCGGTCTACCTTGCACAGCTCCGGCGAACGCCCAACAGAGACGAGGAAAGGACAGATGCATTGTGCACCCGCTGCGTCGACGCCAGACGCCCGCCAGCCCGCCAGCCCAGCCGCTATAAGTATACGATAATATTCCCAGGCGGTTGTGACGGTGCCATCGCCCCCTTAGCCTAGATCCAGTGCTTCTCTGCGATGACCATGCCCCGCTTTCCCTCCCCTCGACTTCGTGGTCTCCTGGGCCTCAGCACCGCGTCGCCTCGATCGGCGCTATGGTGTTCTCTACCAATCGATACCTCGCTTCATCACCCGATCTACGCGCCCTCGCTCCCAAACTCCTCCGTCCACTCCTTGCTGCGCACCAGGTCGTCCTGGCTCACCGTCGGGCGGGAGCTCTTGACCGCCTTGACGAAGTCCTTCAGCAGCAGCGGCGGCTCGAGCAGCTGCTCCGTCTCGACCTCCGTCCAGCTCATCTCGACCGCGCCCTTGTCGCCCGGCGAGCACGGCGTCAGCTTCTCGGCCTTGCGCACCTCGCCCGTCTCCTCGTCCGTCACGTCGACCAGCACCTTCTTGTAGTGCGTGGCCGTCTGGATCTTGCGCACCGGCTGCATCAGCGCGTCCTGCACTGCGATGCTGATGTCGCTGCCGGAGTAGCCCTCGCTGAGCTCGCCGAGGGTGCGGAAGTCCGCCGGCTTGAGCTCGCAGGGCGTCGTGCCGACCGCGAGCTCGAACATCTTCATGCGCGCCGGCAGGTCGGGCAGGCTGATGTGCACGCGGCGCTGGAAGCGGCGGCGGATGGCCGCGTCGAGCTGCCAGGGGATGTTGGTCGCGCCCAGGATGAGCACGCCCTTGGAGTCACGCCCTACGCCATCCATCTGCACGAGCAGCTCCGTTTTGATGCGCCGTGAGGCTTCGGACTCGCCTTCGCCGCGCGGGCCGCAGAGGGCGTCGATTTCGTCGATGAAGATGATGGAGGGCTTGTTCTCTCGCGCAAGGTTGAAGAGCTGCTTCACCAGTCTGGGGGAATGGAGAGTGTGGTTAGAAGCTATTGTGGTGGTGACCTTGCGGAAGGGGATAACTACCGTTCTGACTCTCCCATCCACTTGCTGACCAGATCACTACTGCTGACGCTGAAGAACGTACTATTCGCTTCCGTCGCGACCGCTTTTGCCAGATAGCTCTTGCCTGTCCCAGGCGGTCCGTACAGTAATATGCCCTTCCACGGTTGCCGCTTGCCTGTGAACAAATGGGGGAATTTAATCGGGAGGATGACGGCTTCCTTCAGTGCCTCCTTTGCGCCTTCAAGACCTGCCACGTCCTCCCACTTGATGTTGGGCTTGTCGGTGAGGATGGCGCCTGCTAGTGCTCCGCGCAGCTTCTTGGACTCGGGATCTACTTCGTCTGAATCCTCGTCGCCGCCTCTAAGTGCACAGTGAATCAGCGAACAGTCCTGCATTGAAGCCGGTGCGAAGGGGATGGAGCCCTTTGTCTTGCAATGCTGTACCTACTTTCCCCTCCCGCCGCCCCCGGATACCTTCCCATTCGCACCGACCGCGCTCGGCTTTTTGCGATTGTCCTTGTCGTTGTCTGCCAGATGGTTCTTCAGCTTCTCCGCGCGCTCCATGTACTCGGCTGCTTTCGCCCGTATCATCTCCTTCGACTTGGCGTTCTTCTCCCCTGGGCGTGGACGGTGTTAGTCTCGACATCAAGGGCGCGGAGCGAGGCGGAGGGCGGCGAGTTGGACGACCTACATTTCAGAGCAAGCATAAACAACTCCACTAATGCTAACCGTCAGCACGTTTCTTGCGTAGCTTCGTGTGGCACGCGACCGGTGCACAGTATTACAAGCTTGATAGTAGCCCTGATACGCCTTCTCATAATCCCCTGCCGTATCCTGCTCGATGGCCTTCTTCACCGTCTCGATCGCTCGTCCGAGGAAGTCCGTGTTACTCATGTTGCCTCCTCCAGTCTCGCTCGGACAAGAGAGAGGGCTTGTGGTAAGGTATGGCTTGCGCGAGTGCCAAGCTTATCAGCGGAGCAGTAGTCGCGGCAGCGTGGAGAGGGATGGCTGAGGCAGGACTCAGAAAGACGCCTTTCGTTCGCGGGCGGCTGGACGAGGGTGAGGTCGGACGTCTTGCTAGTTGTCTGGTGGATTGTAACAGCTGCCGCGGAGAGGACGAGTGTGTGAGGGCGCGTGTGTGTGTGTCGAATGGTAGCTAAGCGGGTTGTTGTTCTGGCCGCGCGAGGTCGACGTCAAGCTCAAGATTCACGTCTCCAGTCGCTTGGCAACAGCGAGCGGGCCAGCCGCCCCGCCATGAAACTCCCCGCTGTCGATATCTTACGTAGGTACCTTACAGAGTACGACTTCTAATAAACTGCAAGCTCTGGAAGGTCCACATTCACACCACATCATATTCCACTCCGACTGTCGTCCTCGCCATCGCCAAAATGTCCGAACAACAGAAACAGCTCCAATCCCTCTCCGACGAGTTCCAATCCCTCAAAACCGGTCCGCTTCTCTTCTCTTCTCCTCGCCTCTCCAAAACCCTTGTCCACCAATCGCCTACCTAATACCTAATCACGTCCGCAGAGCTCCAAACCACAGTCTCCGCGCGGCAAAAGCTCGAGTCGCAACAGCAAGAGAACCTGGGCGTGCAGAAGGAGTTCGCGACGCTCTCGGACGACGCGAACGTGTACAAGCTGGTGGGGCCGGTGCTGCTGAAGCAGGATACTAGCGAGGCGAGGAGTACGGTTGATGGACGGTTGGAGTTCATTGAGAAGGAGATGTACGTTGCCGTCGATCCGAGGAAGGGCAAGAAAAGGAGCATTCGGAGCTGCCGGGCGGCGGGGTGAAGTTGACGGAGTGAGGCTAACGATGCTGCTTGGTGCGGTGTAGCAAGAGGATAGAAACGCAGATTGCCAGTGTTCAAGAGAAGAGCGAGCAGAAGAAGATGGAGGTCGGTGAACTTCACGGTATGAGATCTTTCATCGACGCGCGCTGATGCCCTGTTTGTCGGAGCAGATATACCAACTGCAGACCCAAATGCAGCAGCCACAGGGTCAAGCGCAGCCGGCGTAACGATGTGCGTGGAGGCCAAACACATGTCCACAGCGGCGGCGTTGAAGGAGACAAGCGGTTTGCATGGCCTTGAGTCATGCCATGAGGGTCGAAACACAGCAGACAAGGTCAGCGTTGCAGGACGACGACCATGCGCAGCGTCTGACCACCCTACAGACTCCAAGTCACGTTCGTATGGAGGCCATACGCTGTGGTTCCAACTCGCTCTGCGATCCCTCCCTGCAGCGCGACAAAGGAGCTCAACGTAGGGTCGGAACCGCGCTCTCTGTCTGTCATGCTAGATTAGGAGCCGTGTTCATGGGACAGACAGCAAGGGTCAATAGCTTTCACTGGGAAGGGTCGGCATTGAAGTGGACAGAATGCAGCACCAGTTGCGTCGTGTTCGTGACCATCAATCCATTGTGGCGTGGACGAGCCGTCTCACGTCCCTTCGTGACTCAGTCCATTGCAAGCTCCTTGTAGAATACAGCTGTACCCAGTCTGCTTCTGCACGGCATTGCAATCCCCGTAACCCACACCCTATCGGAACAGTCCCAGGCCCAGCTCATCGCCTCCCCATCGAGACGGACGAGATTCTCTCGCAGACAACACACTTCTATCTGTCCCCCCGCTGCGCCGCCGCTTTCTCCAAGCCCTCGTCGCAGACCCACTACGCATGTTGTGCAGTCCGCTCGGCCTCCTCGAGCCATCCATCCCCGACTGCCGATCTACGAGCTATTGAGCGCGATGGCAGGAACGGCACGCGTGGGCGGGTGTCGGTGGGCGTGGTCGGCGGATGGATCCGACTGAGAGCGGCGTCTGGGCACATTAAGATAGCGGTGTGAACAATGTTGCTAAGCCCAGTCGTTGTATGAGGTGGTGGTTCCTATTGCAGTTCTTTGGCAGAGCCAGACATGGTGCATCGGCGGTGGCGAAGGTATTGATGCGTCTTTGAGGGCGCAAGTGGGGCATGGTAGGATTCTGCATTTGGGGTTGGAGACTCTCCAAACAACTCAACGGCAGCCTTCATTGAGGCTGTACGACCGTGTAGCTGCGAGGCATGTCGACGAGCGGGTGACGAGAGCGTAAGTGGAAGGCCGAAAGTCTATCGCAGCATCATCAGCCTGATCAGGCAGCGCATGAGTTCTTCACACGCATGAGGTGATTCGGACTCCGAGGCAGATCGAAAAGAGCAGAACGAAAGGCTACAAGGCAGAGTCGGACTCTTCTTCAAGCTCCTGCGCAAGGCAAGAGACCCAATGAAAAGTGCATTGTGTTGCGTCGTCTGGAGGCAGTGTAATACCAGAGACACGGTAGGTCCGAACATTAGGCAAGCCCAGCGGCTCGGACCCGTGCGTTCCAAAAATGAGTATAATCTTAGATTGTCACCGTAGTGACGTTTCAGAGATTAAACTGAAAAGAACAGATACTACACTTGATCTAAGCCAAAAGGCAAAGAGAGCTAAAGAATAAAACAAAGAAGAGTGGAGAGGGGGAAGAGAGAGGTTTTGTACAGGCTGGCGGGCGGTGACTCGAAGGGCGCTATGCTACATTGGAAATTCTGCCATCACAGGTCTAGGCCTAATTGGATGATGATGCCTTATGCTAGGTATGAGATATGTAGGCGTGACTCACTACACACCGCCTCTACGTAACACGTGGACTTTACATGTGAAAACAGCGAGACAGCGACCGAAGTCGCAAGGAGTGCAGCCCGATATCGCGGGTGGGAAGAAGAAGCTTACTCACTCCCATCTCTCAGACCAGAGGCGTGATCAACATTCGTGAATGGCAGACGCAGAACACACGATCCCCACCCGAACAAGGCGTGAAGCGATCATGGGCACCGCTTCCTGCCTGTGACAGTCGCGAGCTTCACTACGACCGATATCTGGGGCGATCGTCGGATGGCGGAGGCCAAGGTGCGGAAGTGCGAGAGTGGAGAGCGTGTAGACGGTCCATAGTAAAGCTACCAAGCTCTCCTCACCACGGAGAGAGGGAGGGCTTGATTGGGCGGAACAGCTCTCGCCTCGCTTGCCACTGCGGCTCTCCAAGACCCGTATCCTAATCACGGCCACAACTCGGACACGGAGATCGATGTGCCAGCAACACGGGTGCTGTGCTGTGCTGTGCTGTGCTGTGCTGTGGGGACGTCTGGGACGCGATTCACGCTGGTTTCACGCAGTCTAGGTCGAGTTCCTCAATGTTGATGGCGCACTCGACTCTCTCACCCCCCCAGCACCCTACCCCGTACCCCGCAGCCATGTATACCCCGCAGCCGCCAGTCGAACGCAAATTGATACGCCATCGCCTCCTCCAGAACGACCCAGACGCCTATTGATGCCTCAGCCAGGCGCAGGATGCAGACGGTCCCCGAGCACTTTGATTCGTCGGACCTGCGTACCACTCCTTACGCCCACTTGCCTCGACCTTCGGATTACTCTATCAGGACGGGTGGTGTCCTGAGCCGGGCCAAAGGACAGCCGCCCAAGATCGATGGCGGATATCCGACACCGTGGATCGAGATGTAGGGGATACAGATGTTGATCCTATATAAATCTTGTGCAGGCTGCTTCCTTCGCCTTTGCGGCATCGCTCTTCTCTTCTCCCAGACAACGTCTCCGTTCCTTGCGCGATACCCATCTTTTTCCCTCGTACCCTTCCGCAATCATGCATCTACGGACGGACATCGGGGCCACCAACTCGAGCACCACTGGCACCACCCACAATGTACCCGAGGACCTAGAGACTGATGTTCTCATCGTCGGCGCTGGCTTCGGGGGTGTCTATCTCTGCCACAAGCTGAGAGACGAGC
>NAJN01000011.1:0-67475 GCA_005059845.1 Cryomyces minteri
TCGATCACATAGCTCCGCGAAGAGGCGTAGGGGTGAATGAGAAAGGTTCGTTTGGGTAATGCACCCTTTCGTTCATCACTCCAGCTAAGCCACATGTGTGTGGTGATGCCTTTTGCGACGCTGATTCCCTTCGCGGCGATGACTTTGGAAAGAACAAAGAGGTCTGTCGAGACGTTAGCAAACAAGGCTCGCCGGAAGCGGCATCAGAGCAGTGTCTCTATGCAGCGTAGGTGTACGCCCGGGAACAGGACAAAGAGCCCTTAATAGCTACCTAAATTGTTCCTTTGTCTACGTATCCTCACTCACTTCGTATATCTCCTACAACCTCTCGGTTTTCGCACCCCTACACTTCCCTCCCTGCCAGTCTCTTCCAGTAGCAGCACTCAATATCCAATACCTCATACTCTTCTTCTTTGCAAATCCCCCAACTCTCCCGGTCTTACCACCAGTCTTCGAAAACTACCCTTGGTACCACGATCCTCGACAAAATCCAACATGAATAGCTCCAACTCGTGGGTCCGATATCTGGCGTTACGACGCAACCCAGTCAAGCAGGCGCATCCCCATTTGATGGGGAAACATGTGCAGTCGTTCATCGCAGATGAATGGGAAGCCCTAGGCGTCCAAGGCAAACAACAGTGGGCAGCACAACACCCACCAGGCTGGCAACCTCCGCTCCTGCCCCCTGCCGCTGCTGCCGCTGCTGCTCCTCCTCCTGCTCCCCCACCACCTCCCCCACCCCCTCCCCCTCCTGCCCCTCCTGCTCCTTATGTAGCACCTCCTGCGGGTGAGAATGTTCCCTGGCAACGTGACGGCGATGTAGGCTGGTTGGAGTACTTTTCATTCCTGGGTAGCCGCGTACAATTCGAAGAAGAGGGGAACTGGGTAGGCGGATGGGAGTTAGGGGCTGGAGGATTGGGTTGCGTGGGTCTGTGGATCTTGAAGGATAACGATGGTAACTGCATAAGAGTAAGTGAGCCTTTGTCTGTCCTTACAGCGTGGAAGTAATAGCAGTCTCGGGCCTCTTCGCTAACGTCGGCTCGCTATAGAGGGTAGCTGTCAAGCAGGTCTTGGTCCAGCAAATGTATTGGAATTCGCCTCATTTCTGGCACTCCGTCGACTGGACGCAGCCGAACGAGGCGTGGCTGCTCTCGAGAGTATACCAAGCGGAGCCCAAAGCAGCAATAGGATATGTGAAATGCAGCGTTGATAGGGCCAAACGCAAGTTTCGCCTGTTCACGGAATTTTGCCCCCATGGCAGCTTGTCAAGCGTAATTGAAGAGTACAAGCGTGGAGAGTAAGGGCCCGGAAATTGCTCAGCAATATCACAAGCAGCGTATAGTCACTGACATTTTGTCTGACGTTCCAGGTCCCCATTGCCCGAACCGTTCTTGTGGCATGTTTTCGAATGCCTGGCTAGAGCTTGCCTGGTCATGCAGCAAGGCGCTGTGAACGGCCCTGCCGCGGGCTGGGACAAGGAGATTGTGCACAGGTACTTGACGCCTTACCTTGATCAGTCTATGACTGCGGACACCAACTGATCGATCAATCGTTAGGGATCTGAAGCCGGGCAATAGTATGTTCAGCCTTGAGCACCATCGGACTAGACGTACCAGACGACCATAACTTTCCAGCCTACCCTACACCAAAGGTATTTGACCGAGCCGTCCTTCATTCCATGAGAAAACACACTCTGACCTACGAAGCTTGCCGATTTCGGACTTAGCATAGAAACCTCCAATATCGATCCCGGCAACCCAAATGATTACAACGAGGATGAAGGGACTGATGGCTTCCTAGCTTTCGTAAGTGTTTTTCTTGCACTATCAGTGAGATAGAACATATCTGACCAAGCTCACGTATGGCATCAACAGGAGCAACGGCCTTTCCTCGATGGCACGACTGGTCTTAGACTTGATCCTGCCCCGCAATTACTGGCGCACACCAACATCTGGGGCATTGGCATGATCATGCGGTGTCTCGTCCTGTTGAATAACCACCCAGACCAGCCCAATTACGACAAAGATGATGACAGAACTCCCCTGGTCGACAGGGTTCACAACTACAGTCATCGCCTGATAAGGTATATCCGAGCGTGTTTACAGTTCGATCCAGAATCTCGAGCGAAGCCTCAGCGCCTGTTGGAAAGAATCATGACTGCGGGCATTGACCAGCTCAGAGATGGGATGCGGAATACCGGACGAGGGTCGGTGCCTCCGAACAACATAGTGGCATTCAAGCCCGACGAGACATGGAGAGTCGGATCTCACAAATCCGAATGGCCGCAATTGCCAGTGCCAGCACCCGAAGAGGACAGCGCTTCGGAGCACAGCACTTCGGAGGACGACGACGACTGAAGCTGTGCGCTTCAGGCACCTTACTCGACGGAGCTGGTCAGACGCTGGCAACGACTCAGTGAGCAAAGGATACTGGAGTTGGGGGAGCAATATCATTCTTTACTTTGTTAGTCTTGGGTAGCAATGCAGAACGTAAAGGCGTTAGGTAGGAACTGTAGTGCTTCTTTTCCCATGATCCCTGAGACGGCAAATACCTCGATCCTTTTTGGACAAAGTCAATGGATGTTTGGGGTAGGGGAAGTCGTTGAGCAGAGTAGGGTACATCAACTACTATAGCGCAAGGCTCCGTAGCTCCTCTGTCTTCTGTGTTCCGAGCGCCGGCTGAGATGCAACCACGACCTTTCTGCTGACCTCAACCCGGCGTTCGGGATGGCGCCAAGACTCCCGGGTCCTGTCATCGTCCACGGATTGAATGAGCACAAGGGGTAACTTGTACACCGCCAGTGTTTGCTACCTTACCTTGTGAAGGAGGCGCGGAATCAGCTGGGACGGCATGCCGCGGCTGCTGGCTTCGGCGGTGCTCCTTACTGCGATTGGGGGCCGTTGCTGACAGGATTCACACCTATATCAAGAGCGAGCCCGCAGACCTCCTTCTCACAGCGCCCTCACCCTCTTCATAGACGCCAGACTCTCCAACTCTCCACCCGTGCACTACTCCAGCAAGATCCACCATGGTCGGCCAAGACACTCTCCACCTTGCGGACGTCAATCCGGAGTACGAGCAGGTACAGCTCAGCATCTCCCGCCCGGCGTCTGCCACCTCCTACTGACGCCCCCTCCCAGCTCCTCCAAGCAATGGGCGGCAAAGCCCCAGACCTGGGCGCTTTCCCCGACGTCTACACACTGCGCACCTTCATCGTCGAAGCGAAGAAGAACATGACCGCAACAATTGGCAAGCCAGAGGGCGTGGAAGAGGAGGATATTCAGGTTCCGATGCGCGACGGCGCCGAGATCACCGTCCGCGTGTACAGCCCGGAGAAGCCGCCGAGCGGAGGCAGCCCGCTGATCGTCATGTTTCACGGCGGGGGGTTTGTGTTGGGGGGCTTGGAGAACGAAGAGCTCAATTGCAGGCTTTTCTGCGAGAGACTTGGGTTCGTGGCGCTGAATGTCGACTACCGTCTTGCGCCTGAGCATGTCTTCCCGACGCCTGTGAACGACTGCTGGCATGCCCTGAAATGGGTATGTGCGCTATCCTGCCCTTCGTTTCGTTATCCCCAGTCCAACACTCTAACGAACCCTCCTCTTTTAGGCCGCCGCCCACGCCTCCGAGCTCAACGCCGATCCCTCGAAAGGCTTCGTAGTCGGCGGCATCTCCGCCGGCGGGAACATGGCAGCCGTGTGTGGTCATCTCGCGCGCGACGAGAAGCTCTCTCCGCCCCTCACAGGGCTCTTCCTGTCGATCCCAGCGCTACTGCCCAAGGAAGCGGTGCCGGAGAAGTACAAGTCGAAGTATCTGAGCCTCGAGCAGAACAAGAACGCCGCGATACTGAGCGAGAAAGCCATCGACCTGTTCATGAGTACGTTTGCGCCTCTCCTACCACTCTGAGCCCTTGCAGATGTCCCTACATCCCCTCCCCCCCCGCGCCCCCCACAAAGTAACCCAGCTCCCAACCCCAGTGCACACGACACCTAACCTCGCCCTCTCTCACAGGCAACTACAAGCCCGATCCCGCCTCCCCGCTCTGGGTCCCCTTCCTCTGGCCCACCGGCCACGCGCACCTCCCGCCGACCTTCTTCCAGATCTGCGGCCAGGACCCGCTTCGCGACGAGGGGCTGCTCTTCGAAGAGATCCTGCGCGAGGAGTGCGGCGTCAAGACGAAGCTGGACGTCTATCCAGGACTGCCGCATAGCTTCTGGACCCTGTTCCCGGGCATGGAGGTTAGCCGGAGGTGTGTGGAGGATACGGTCAGGGGCGTCGGATGGTTGCTGGAGCAGGTAAAGGGACGGTAGGGGCGAGGGTGCTGGGCAGGAGTACGGGAGGAACGTTTCGGGCGCGGGAAGAGGGAGGGCTGTCTAGAGCATACCCGGCGGTCTGATGACGTGACGAACGGCGGTGCGGCTTCTCTGCGAGCTCGCCATGACATTTGCGTGTCTGCGGAACCATCCTTCATCCTCTCGAGTGCAGGGCACGAAGGGATGCTCGTGGATGTGACTTTGGTATCAGACGTCCACGAATGCAGAATTACCAGCCCGTGATTCACCCCATCGGGCCCAGCATCGCCTTCCCGACATCTGCCCGCCCAACAACCCCCCTCACAAACCCGACAACAGCGTCCCGCCCCTCCCGCTTCGCCATCGCCTCCGTGTGCAGCGCCCCCGCGACGTCCACTCTCCGCACCTCCATCCCGACCTCCCCGCAGATCGCCAGCAACCGGTCCGCCTGATCCGGGGGCACGACCTCGTCTTTCGCCGCAGGCAGCAGCAGCACCTCCGGGGGGCTCCCAGCGGCAACGGCACGGATGGTGCGTAGAGCCGACTCGGTGTCCCAGTGGTTCCACAGGAAGGGGTGGAGGTAGCGGTAGGGGAGCCAGCGCTGGGGGTAGAGCGCAGTGAGCATGTCGCGGATGCTGACGAAGGGCGTTTCGAGGATGAGTGCGAGGATGCTGGGGGCTGGCGGGCTTGTGGAGGAGTCGTTTCGAGTGGCGTTTTGTAGATACGCCGCTGCTGCGGTGGCAGCGACGCCGGCGCCGATGCTTTGGCCCCAGAGAATGAGCTGTACGTCTTTGCCGGGTGGGTGGAAGGGGAAGGAGGTGATCCAGGCGAGCGCGGCGAGGGCGTCGCGCTCGATACCCTTCTGGGATGCGCGGCCACGGGATGTCCAGAAGCCGCGGTAGGAGACCGCTACGATGGAGTACTCTGGTTGGTTTTCTTCGGAGTTGCAAGTAGTGGTATTAGTGCTGGACAAGGAGGTGAGGATTCGCGACAGACCTGGTAGTCTGGGAGGGAGGGAAGATGCGTTCCTGCTGGCAATCAGCTAGCTGCTGCAAAGATGCAGGGCGTCGGACGGAGAGGAAGAGACCCACCCCTGGAAGTACAGAATGACGACCTTCTTCCTCTTTCCCGTCTCTTCAACAACAGCAGCATCATGCCTCGCAACCGCACCGGCTTTGCCCACGCACAGGGCGATCTCAGTCCCATCGAGACTCCTGATCCTCTCCTCGGTCCACACGACCGGTCGACACAGCTGCTCGAAGTCTTCGATCTTCTCCTGCCGCGAGAACGGCGGCACGGACGGCATGTAGATGATCTTGTCCTGGAAAAGTACCATCATGCAGCACTTGTAGAACCATAGCGTCAGGGCTAGGCCGACGAAGACTACAGGCGGTACGAGAACGGCTGGCAGAATGGAGGTGAAGAGATGTCGCCTCGGTTGGGACAGGCAGCATCGCCGCGGTATAGTACGTCTCAGGTGGCTACGTCCGACGACTGAGGTTGTCCCAAAGCCGAACTGGGCTCTGGAACCGAGTGGAGGACAAGTGAGGACGTTGCGGTTGCTTGTGGCTATCTTGGATGCGCGGCGATTGACACTAGAGACACAGCCATACAGCCGGCTTGACATGCTATGGCGTACTCCTGCTGGCCTACATGGCAATGATCCGATGCGAGATGCAGGGTGAAGTTGTGTGTGCAAATGGCTCCTCAGGTAGTAGACGACCTTCGAAACATGTAGAGATGCACAGCTTGTCTACACATGTTCCCATGCAGCGTCCTGCCCTGCAGGGCCAGTCCGATGACGGAGCGCGAAACATCCCACCATCGGCCATCGGCCATCAGCCATCGAAGACTTCTCGGCCATTGACTCAGAAGTACTTCGTATCACGACTTTGCCCTCTTGCAAAGACAAACACACCATGACTTCCTCCATTCTGCCTGCAATCGACATTGCAAACTATACATCTGCCACTCAAGGGCTCGACGCCAAAGCCTTGTCCTATCTCGGCAGCGTATACACGACGATAACTCCCGACTCCATCGATGATGCCTTCGTATACCTGCAACAAACAGTCGGACTTTTCGCTACCCACTTCAACGTTACCGCCATCCCCTCCCTCGACCATGTTCTGTCCCTCCTCGACTCCGGCGCAGCCAAAGTCTTCGTCTCCCAGCCACAGCTCGAACAACTAGAAACAGTGAAGACTGTGGATCTGAGTCGGGTAGTGCTGTCATTGGCGGGCCACATCCAGGAAGAGATCAAACTCATTACGAACAAACCGGTGGGGATCTACTTGCACGACCTTCAGGATGCCAGCACGGTCGAAGCGCTGCTCCCGCAAATGGGCAGTCACAGGCCTCCGGTATACGTCTCTCTTGCGAAACCCACCGCGGCGCATGCGTTACAGCTGGCGAAGCTCTCTGCTACTCCGGTCGTGCCCGCGACTTCGTTGACGATTGATGCGAAGGCCAACCCGAATATGATCAGCGCCGCTTCTCTGCTTCTGGCAAATGCGACAAGTGATAGACCAGATGGGCTGTTCACTACACTAGTCACGGATGAAAGAGGCATTGCATTGGGACTGGTCTACAGCAGCGAAGAGAGTGTGACGGAAAGTCTGAGGACGGGGCGGGGAGTATACCAAAGTCGGAAGAGAGGGTTGTGGTACAAAGGGGAGAGCAGCGGAGATGTGCAGGAGTTGGTCGGAATAGCACTAGACTGCGATCATGACTGTTTGCGGTTCATCGTGAGACAAAAAGGCAGAGGTGTGAGCCAGTTCTGGAATTGGTGGAGACGGAACGCTGACCGCAGAACAGGCTTCTGCCACCTGGCCACTGCAACATGCTTCGGGGAGTACCGCGGCCTGTCTCGTCTCCAACAGACTCTACAGAGCCGGAAGAACTCCGCGCCAGAAGGATCCTACACAGCACGTCTCTTCAACGATTCCAAGCTCCTGCAAGCCAAGATTATGGAAGAAGCAAACGAACTCTGCGAGGCTAGGAGTAAAGACGACGTCGCCTTTGAAGCTGCGGACTTGCTTTACTTTGCCCTGACGAAGTGCGTGGCCGCTGGTGTGACGTTAGAAGACGTGGAGCAGAACCTAGATGCAAAGAGCGTGAAAGTGAAACGGAGGCAGGGGGACGCCAAAGGCCCCTGGGCGGGAAGAGCGGAGCTCACCAACGGTACCAACGGTACTAACGGCACGAATGGCACAGCTAAGATGGACGAGAGGAAGGAGATGCTCAAGGAAGCAGCTTCTGTTGCGAAGAGCAAGGAAGACACTGCAGGCTTGAACAACGGCCGCATCCAAATGGCACGCTACGTTACCTCTGAGGTCCCTCAGTCCACCGTCCAAGAAGCTCTGCAACGTCCGTCACAGCGTTCGACCGAGAAGATCATGGGAATCGTCAATCCGATCATCAAGGCCGTCCGCGAGGGAGGCGACGCTGCATTACTCAAATACACCCACCAATTCGAAAAGGCCACTTCGCTGACGTCGCCTGTCCTGCGCGCACCGTTCCCTCAATCGATGATGAACCTCCCACCTGAGACTATCGAGGCGATCGACGTGTCGTTCGAGAACATCCGGAAGTTCCACGCCGCCCAGAAGGAGGAGAAGCCGCTTGTCGTAGAGACGATGCCGGGCGTAGTCTGCACCCGTTTCGCGCGACCGATAGAACGCGTCGGTCTTTACGTGCCGGGTGGCACGGCGGTACTCCCTTCGACGGCGCTAATGCTGGGCGTGCCAGCTATGGTAGCTGGCTGCAAAACCATCGTCCTTGCATCGCCTCCTCGAGCCGACGGATCTATAACGCCCGAGATCGTCTACGTAGCCCACAAGATCGGAGCGCAGAGTATCGTCCTGGCAGGTGGTGCCCAGGCCGTCGCAGCAATGGCATATGGCACCGAGAGCGTCAGCAAAGTGGACAAGATCCTTGGTCCCGGCAACCAGTTCGTCACGGCCGGCAAGATGATCGTGTCCAACGACACCAGCGCCGGCGTCAGCATCGACATGCCTGCCGGGCCCAGCGAAGTCCTCGTCGTCGCCGACGCGGCCGCTAACCCGGCGTTCGTGGCCAGCGATCTACTGAGCCAGGCCGAGCACGGCATCGACAGCCAGGTTGTGCTCATCGCCGTCGATCTCAGCGAAAAGGAACTCGCCGCCGTCGAGGACGAACTGCACCAGCAGGCCTCTGCGCTGCCCAGAGTCGACATCGTCAGGGGCGCCATCGAACACTCTGTCACGCTTGTGGTGAAGGACATTGAGGAGGCGATGCGGCTGAGCAACCTCTACGCGCCGGAACATCTGATCCTGCAGGTGGAGAACGCCCAGGATGTTGCGGGGCTGGTCGAGAATGCGGGCAGCGTTTTCATCGGCCAGTGGACGCCCGAGAGCGTGGGCGACTACTCTGCCGGCGTGAATCATTCGTTACGTAAGTCCATCTATCAAACCCCCCTATCCTTCTCCACAAGTCCCCATGCACCCCTCACCATCATCAATCCCATCAACTTATCAGCCAAACCCCATCTCCACGCACCCCACCTAACCAAACCCCGGCTAACCCGCCCTACCCCCACTCACAGCAACATGTGGCTACGCCAAACAATACTCGGGCGTCAACCTCGCCTCCTACGTCAAACACATCACCTCCTCGAACCTGACTGCCCAGGGCCTGCGCAACGTCGGCGGCGCCGTCATGCAGCTGGCCAAGGTCGAGGAGCTCGAGGCGCACAGACGGGCCGTCAGCATCAGGCTGGCGCACCTGGACAGGGTGGGGGCGTAATGGGTGAGGGAGGAAAGAGGAGGGGAGGGGAGGAGAGGTGAGGGGGAGGTGTGGGGGTCAGAGTCGTGGAGTTCTGGGACCGATGCTCGATGTTTGGGGCGGGTAGAGATAGAGGACCACGCTACAGAGCACTTCGCACTCGTAGACGCTTCTGCAGTATGCCGCTATGCTGTGCTGTGCTGTGGCGCGTACACTGCACATCCATCGGTACGCTCAACAGCGCTTCGTCCCGCGTTTCCTGTCACCGTACCATCTGTCTCCACCCTCTCCAACTTCGGCGTTCACCCCACGAAGCTTCCTTTGGGCGCTTTGTCTAGGTCTCTTTCCAATGGACTAAAATTCAACAGATGGCAGCTCATTGTCTTGTGAGCTGGGTTGTTGTTCGCTGCGGCATAGTTGTGTGCTGATTCGTATACCTGGACGTAGTCTATGACTAACACATTTCCAAAAGGGGAAGTACGTAGAGGAGTAGAAAGGCGGCCTATGATTCTGATGATAGCTGCTGTCGAGTGAGACCCGAAGCTGCTGGAGGTGAGAGGTTGCTGCTAGATGAAGCTTGGAATTGTCGCAGGTTCGAAGCTTCAGGGATCTCGAAATTGCTACTGGAAGAAACTCAAGGCCCCGGAAAGCTCGAAGCTGTAGAGCGCTCAAGCTGCTCTTAGGTGGAGCTCGAAGCGGCTGGAAGCCCAAACTTGCGGATTGGAGACTTGGAGTGACACAGTAAGCAGTTGAATCAATATATGAGGACTTAAAGAGGTTATGAACACTCTAGAGCATGAATTGAAGCATTCAATAGCTACAACAGGACTCGCAGTAGTGTACGAACAGTCATACTGTTATTCAAAGCCCTTTTCGAGTGTCATGAAATACTTTGTTTTGATGCTGGAAGTAGTTTTCGAGGGCTCATAGACGTGAGATGTAAATGTTCATGTGATGAGAAGTGAAGCAAAGCATTTTTGAGCTTCAGTTGTGGAGTTGGCGATCAAGAGGAGCCTAGCTCTGATTGGCCAGCGCCGCGTTCATCTCTCCACCACTAATTACTTATGAACCATTCCTTCCACCTCTACTTCTTCCACAAACATTGAAGTCTTCGTAGTGGGAAGACATAGCTAGCATTTGATAACATAGTAAGTAAATATCCACATTTCTACAGTCAAAGACACGTAGCGTTTGAATCATTTGAACACGTTGAGAGCATCTGCATCTACCCCGTTACTCTAAGCACTTTCACATGGAACGGTATCCAAGACATGAATTCACTATAGTGATTATCTCTTTTTCGTCTTCACAACCTAGCACTTGCCAACAGTCTAACAAGAACATCCTGACACGTGGTTGCATCATCTTTTCTACCAAATTTCACACTCCAATTAGCCCCATCACCGTAGTAGGGCTCGATCGCCCGTCTTAACATCTCCAATCATGTATCACGAGATGTCTTTACTACCGCGTCAGAGGAGCTGTTCAGCGTAGTCTTCAGTTCATGAGTTTGTAAAGCTGACGAGTCGCTATCGTCTACGGATCACAGCCAGCGCTCCACAGCACTCGACAACAGCACAATGGCCTCCAGCGCAACCCAGTACATCAGCGAGGCCACAATGCTGCGTCATGTCCAGGATGACATCGAGAGAAGAGCCCGCACGATGGACTTCTCCGCACCTCAGCACTTGACTGGCTATCAGCAGGCCACCATGCTCCGCCTCCAAGCTGAGGTCGAGGCGAGAGCATCCAAGTTGCGCGTCCCACCTTCGCGGTCAGCCTCGATAGCAACACAGACTCCCCACACGACTGCGACAGCCAACATGGCACCAACGCCTCCATCAGTGTCAATGGCGACCCCAATTCCTAGTAATCATGCGCCAGCCAACACGGTACCACCTTTCCCGCCAACTTCGATGGCACTCCCACCGGCTCGTACTGCTCCGGTCACCAACGTAGCACGGCCCTCAACATCAGCTCCAAGGGCATTCCCAACTCCTCGCACATCTGCTGTCGCCAACACAGCGCAACCACCACCACCCGCCTCAAAGGGTATTCCAGCTCCCACCACTCGCCAGCCTCCAGATTGGTATCTCTCCATGAAAGCATCCAACGCCAGAGACAAACGCACCAGCGACGTGTCTACTCGCCTAGTACGGGTCCGAGATCACATCAAGTCTTGCAAAACTGCTCAAAATCTTCCGCCACTCTTCAATTCTATCAGACTGGAGTTGCACGTCCTGCCATTCCTCGAAGTCACCGCAACCATGCTTCGCAACGCCCGCCTGCTCTTCAACGACGACGGGCTCCCGCAATTGTTCGATGATGCCTTTTCCAACGGTGTGCAGTACCCATGGGACATCAAAGCAGACGCCCAAGAGCTCTACCAGAAGTGGGCTTGCCAGGACTTCGACACGAACCTCCTCAGAGGCATCAGGATGGGCAAGCCCAAGAGCAAGAACACCAAATACGCCGCTCCCGCGGATCGCTCCTCCGACGCCATTGAGCCAGGCTACCCTGGGCGCGTCCCCGCCAACTACTTCGGACATGGCACTCTCATCAACGGCCAGTGGTGGCCAACTCAACTCTGCACTCTCCGCGACGGCGCCCATGGCGCTTCCCAAGGTGGCATCTACGGCGAGCACGGGCGCGGCACATTCTCCATCGTGCTGTCGGGCGGCAGCCACTACGCGGACGAAGACCGTGGCGATGACATCTGGTACTGCGGCACGGACAGCAAGGACGGCGGCGCCAGCATCTCAGACGGTACCCAACTCCTCATCACGAGCACGACGACAAAGAACCCCGTCCGGGTTCTCCGCTCCGCCAACCTCTCCGCCGCCAACCCCTTCCGCCCGCTCAAGGGCTTCCGCTACGATGGCCTCTACACGGTCCTCGACTACGCCGTCCAGGACCTGCAGAAGCAGGTCCACCGCTTCCATCTCCGCCGCTGCCCGGGCCAGGACCCGCTGCGCTTCCGGGGCGTCGAGAGACGCCCAACCAGCCAAGAGGTGGAGGCGATGGAGAAGAACAAGGAGCTGCGCGGGTTTTAGGGGGGCGCTGTTGGCTGGTTCGGGGATGGCGGGTTTGCCCCGTGCATTGTGACGAGCTTGCTTCTTACCTTTGTGACACGTTTCTACTGCGTCTTCTGCTGTAGCTAGTAGCAGAACGATAGCTCGTTTCCTGCCTTTGAGTGAACCGTCACACTTCTGGGCACATGTGAACTGTAATACAAAACAGTGTTTTTTGGATGTTCTGATATGCCCCAACCTGCGCCATAAACGACGAGCTTCCGCCTAGATCAAGGGTCCATAGAGGGGTTGACTGCAGTTCTAACAACATCCAAAACACATGCGTCGTACATGAACTCGTCAAGTTCACCATGCCGCCAAATCCAGACCCTTCAGCAGGGCAGAAAGACAATGAAGTGCCCGGTTTACTGATAGCTCAGGCAACCGCGGCCGCTGCAGCGGAGAGTTCACCTGAGCAGAACGCGAGCAGCACCAGAAATAGAGAGAGACACGGATCTACTCATAGACCTTCTTCGGATTTCTTGGTGTCTGGCAGCGACCTTGATGTACCACCTCCAGCTTACGGCGAGCACTATGGCGAGATCGAGGAGTCTGGCACGAACGCACGACTGGGAGACGATGGGCGAGTCAATATCCGTATCGATTCCAAGAGGTCTCGCAGACTCTCAGCCCTCCTCGTACCAGCACTCCGCAGCCAGCTCGAGCTGGCCAAGGACGAGGCTCCTCCTCCAGAACCATACATACCACCCTCTCTTGGAGGTGCCCCAGGTCAAGCTCCTCCTCCACCTATGAATGTTGTGATCCACGTAGTCGGGTCTCGAGGTGACGTACAACCGTTCGTTGCACTCGGCAAGGTTTTAAAAGAGACATATGGACATCGCGTCCGTCTCGCAACGCATCCAACATTCAAGGGATTTGTGGAGGAGAATGGTCTCGAGTTCTTCAACATCAGTGGAGATCCGTCAGAGCTTATGGCGTTCATGGTTAAGAACCCAGGACTCATGCCGGGTTTTGATACTCTGCGCAAAGGTGACATAGGCAAGAGGAGGAAGAACATAGGCGAAATGGTCCTGGGCTGTTGGAGGTCGTGCATTGAGTCTGGAGACGGATTCGGCCCCGAAGCATCTGACAGCAGCTACGAAGAGTGGATGGACAACAGTATCGCCAGCTCCGCGTATGGAAAGCCTGCCGCGAAACCATTCGTTGCGGATGCGATCATTGCCAACCCTCCAAGTTTCGCTCACATACATTGTGCCGAAAGACTTGGAATACCATTACATATGATGTTCACGTATGTTCAAATTGTGCAATTCAGAACGTTAGGAAGGAAACTGATCTCGTTCAAGTATGCCATGGTCTCCGACTCAAGCATTTCCTCATCCGCTCGCAAACATCCAATCTTCCAACGCAGACACACATCTGAGCAACTTCATGTCATATATACTCGTGGACATGATGACGTGGCAGGGTCTGGGAGATGTCATCAACAGGTTCAGGCAGAAGAGTCTAGGCTTGGAGCCAATAAGCCTAATGTGGGCTCCTGGAATGCTTGCTCGGTTACGCATACCGTACACATATTGCTGGTACGACTGTTCGCTGAGTTTCAGTCGAACTATCTGGCAATTTTGCTGACGTGATGCAGGTCTCCAGCGTTAATTCCCAAACCAAGGGACTGGCCCAATCACATATCCATCTCAGGATTCTACTTTCTTTCGCTCGCCTCCAACTTCACTGCGGAACCAGACCTCAAGGCCTTCCTTGACGCAGGACCTCCGCCTGTCTATATCGGCTTTGGTTCCATCGTCGTAGATGATCCCAATGCCATGACAAAACTCATCTTCGAAGCCGTGAAGAAGACGGGTCAGAGAGCTCTAGTTTCGAAAGGCTGGGGTGGATTCGGTGCGGACGAGCTAGGTATCCCCGAGGGTGTCTTCATGCTTGGCAACGTTCCACATGACTGGCTCTTCCAGCACGTGTCTTGCGTCGTGCATCATGGTGGTGCAGGTACCACAGCGGCAGGTATTGCAGCTGGAAAGCCAACAGTCATTGTTCCCTTCTTCGGCGACCAGCCATTCTGGGGTGCTATGGTCGCAAAAGCAGGTGCTGGGCCAACGCCGATAGCATACAAGAAGCTCACCGCGGACACGCTCGCGCAGGGTATCACCGAAGCTCTCAAGCCGAGTTCGCTTGAGAGAGCTAAAGAGCTCTCACTCAAGATTAGCCAGGAGAAAGGAGGCGACAAAGGAGCCCAATGCTTCCACCAGATGCTCGAAGTCGACAAAATGCGGTGTGCCGTGGCACCAAGCAGAATATCCGTCTGGCGAATTAAACGCACGTCCGTGTGTCTCAGTGCTTTGGCAGCCACTGTCCTTGGAAACGAAGGCCTCCTAGATTTCAACGACCTCAAGCTGTAAGTTTGATTCAAGAATGAATTTGTTTCCGATCGAAGGCTGATGCATCATAGGTACCGTCCTCGTGAGTACGAGACCGAAGATGGACCATGGGACCCGATCACTGGCGGTGCTACTGCCTTAGTGGGCACTATGGGCAGCGTAATGATGGGTGTTGCGGACCTCCCTGTGGAAGCTCTCAAAGTTTTGAGGATCCATCCTGATGTCGGTTCCAGCTCTAGCTCCGGATACTCACAACCCAGCGAGAAGCAATCTCCAACGGACAGTGGCTTGACCACCCCTACAGCTGGAAGTGGCTTGAGCACATCCCCAATCAACAAGTCCAGCACATCCCTTGCCAGCGGCGGCTCGAGTCCATCTGTCAGCAGGGGCACTTCTCAATTCAACCTGGGTGAATCCCTGAGTGCAATCCGAAGCCCAACGGAGTTGCCAACCATCGAGCGCGGATATTCTATGGCCAGTGCCATGAGGGGCAACAAGGATCGGTCGGGCTCAAACTCTCGGTCAAACTCACCCTCTAGACGTGGCTTGGCACAAAACCACACAAACTCAATGCAAGGAGACACCCCTTTCCACATCGAAGCAGCACTGGGTACAGGCAAAGGTGTGTCTCGCATTATCGGGGCAGGTCTGAAATCTCCACTGGACTTCACTCTAGGAATAGCCAGAGGATTTCACAATGCGCCTAAACTGTATGGTGACGAGAGCGTTCGGCAGGCCGAGAAAATCACCGATTTTCGAAGCGGTGTAAAGGCTGCAACGAAAGGATTTGGACTCGGCTTTTACGATGGAATCTCGGGTCTCGTCACCCAGCCGATTGCGGGTGCGAAGAAAGAGGGCGCCGCAGGCTTTGTCAAAGGTTTCGCTAAGGGCATTGGTGGTGTTGTTCTAAAACCAGGAGCTGCTATCTGGGGAATACCAGGCTATACCTTTCAGGGCATATACAAGGAGCTTCAGAAGCATCTTGGTCCGTCTGTTCAAAACTACATTATTGCCGCTCGCACAGCTGAAGGATACGATCACTGGCAGCAATCGGCGCCAGAAGAGCGTGCTGATATCATTGCTAGATGGAAGGTCGCTCAGAGAGACATGAAAAAGAAGAAAAATTGGGGAGAGGAGCAACTAAACCAATGTAGAACCATCGTTACCGATCAGAGGCAGAAGAAGAAGCTCGGGGACGAGTCCAGACACGCCGAGAAAGCGAAGAAAGCAGAGAGCAAAACGCACGAAAGAGCAAGCTCGCCTTGTCGCCCACACTGGTCGCATCATCGCTCGTCTTCTGATCTACACAAACACGATGCAGATTTACATCATGCACGGACCTTCCCTGTATCTCATCAGGAGCAGTTGGATGCAGAGCAAGCGGACCTCGAAGAGGCTATCCGCCTATCCGTTGCCCAGACTTCCAAGGGAGATCCAGAGCAGGACGAGATGGTTGAACGGGCCATCAGGGCGA
Organism: Cryomyces minteri; assembly: GCA_005059845.1. Lineage (NCBI taxonomy): Eukaryota > Fungi > Ascomycota > Dothideomycetes > Cryomyces > Cryomyces minteri. The sequence goes on from NAJN01000011.1 coordinate 15,953, forward strand.
GTTTGGTGGAGCTTCAACAAAACTCGACGGGTCACGACAGCGATGACGACGCCCAAGCGGTTGAGCGAGCCATGCAAGCTAGTGTCGCCGAAGCGACAGGAAATGCAGGTGACGATGCTCACACTGAAGAACTCAAGCGTGCATTGCAGCAGAGCATGCAACAGCAGAAACATGGGAACGCGGCGCATAGCGAGCGAGACGTCTCGGGCACCAGTACGGCGCATGAAGGACATGTGGAGAAGGCTCTCCACGAGTCGAAGCAGGCGTCGTCCGGCCAAGGTCACCACACCGACGATAACGAAGACTTGCGAAAAGCGCTCACAGAATCGAAGGCCTCGCATACCGCGTTGACAAAGCAAAGAACTGAAGAGGAAATCGTGCTCGAATATATCAAAAAGCAGAGTTTGGCCGAGGAGGAGCATCGCCAGGCGATGCTCGCCAAGGGCAAAGTGAAGGTCTTCGACGCAGGGGACGATCATGGAGAGAGCGACGAAGAGCTGAAGAAGGCTTTCGAGATGAGCATGGCACAAGAGGGGAAGCATGGTGAAGGTTCTGGGAGCGCGGCGTAATGGTTTCTGGCGGGTTTCGTGCGATTTAGGATACCCTTTCCGTTGGCACATGAGTTATGAAGCACATAGTCGAAGCTTTTATACCTGGATTAGTGAGGTCTGATGCCCATCCAAGAACCAAATGGACTTCCTAGCAGCTCGCATCCCACAAGCAACATCGAGTCCCATCACGTGTTGGACAGTCGATCGAATCGGCCCGCTTCAGTGAGCATCGTTGCGGGGCAGGTCTCGTCTTCACGTCGATCACTATAAACAAATTGAACCTCCACAACACGATATCTGCAACTTGCAATTGAAATCCAATCTCCCTCGCAATCCAAGCCTCCAACCAGCATCAAGATGGTATACACGATAGTAGTGCATCTCTACGCCAAAGATGACGCCGCCGCCATCAAGAAGCTGCAGAACAAACTCATCGAAGCGAGTCAGGTGTACAGCAAGGACAAGGAGACGGTTTCATGGTATCCTCCACCTCTCATACATACCTTTGCACCCCATGATCTCTCTTTCGGCTGTTCTTCCAGAAGGAGGAAAGGAGGGGCTGGGGTCTATTGTGGAGCTGTTGGTAATCGACGACGTAGGTTCGTCATGCAAGACCATCAAGACCCGCGCGCCTTCACTATCGTAGAGCGGTATGAGCAGGAAAGTGTAAGCACCCTATCTCCACATCTCCTATTCCCTTGCCCCATCCCTTTGCGGCATCTCACCTGCCACATACGTCTCGCCTCCCACCCCTGCACATGTTTGGTCCTTCTTGTGTATGTAAACCCATTCTGATTGGTGTCGTTCGCTGTTCGGCTGCAGAGCCAGAAATACCACCTGGAGAACCCCTACTGGAAGACGTTCGACCCGTACGTGCTGCCGCTGCTGGAGAAGCCGATGGATTTGAGACGGTTCAATGAGTTGGACACGAGTAAGGAGGTCAAAGTCGAGTGAGGAGTGATGAGCTGTGGCGTTGAGATGGGGATGAGGGCAAGGGCAGGGCGGTTTGAAGGCATTGTCGTCTCGGAGTGAGCCAGTACCTGTGGAGGTTCTTTCATTCCCTTTTGAAAATGCAGCAGAAGCACAAGCGATCAGGTTTAGATTCGAAGGGACACGAAGATTGCCCCCCCGTATTCTGAAGTTGACTGCGCGGACGAGCCCTGTTTGAGTACCGGATGCTGGACATGCCAGTTTAAAAGCAAACAAGACTGTACAAGCAGGCAGGAGCACCGTCACTACGGGAAACATACCAGACGCCACGCTATGCTCGACACGACACGAAACCCGAAGCGCCATGGTCAAGACCACTCTCATGGCCAGATCACACTTTTGCGAGGCCTCTACTCGGCTGAGCTTTCTTTGGCAACTTCCAAGGAGCCGCGCAAACAACCTGTCAGTTCATCAGTATGCCGATCCGCTTCTTCATTTCGCTGCGAAACGTACCTCGCCCTCGCTATAAGCCCAAAAGTAGGCCGCAATCCCGACCAGGTAGTACAGTGCCGCGTTCGTCCCCTGATACAGCAGCGCCGCGCTCAACGCGCTCAACGGGAAGATGAGCAGTCTCGCTTCTATGGACCTGTGTAACATCTTTCCAGCAAGGTAGTTCAGAGGCCACTCGTAGGCGAGGCCGAAAAGGCCGAAGAGGAGGTTGACGAGTTGGAGGATAGGGACTGGCTTCACTGCGCCGTCGAGATTCTTGGTGAGGAAGTCCCAGAAGAACTTAGGCCAGAAGAAGCCGTGAATGGCGGCTGCGACTTGGCCTGCGCAACGGTTAGTCGGCGGTAGAGAACACTGGGAGAGAGCGCAGAACGTACAAGCTGCCGCGGCCAGGATCACCAGGCGTGCCCAGTGGTTCTTTATGAGTTTTCCCATAATGTGGCACAATCAACGAACGTATGGTGGCTGTATGAGAACGCTCGGAGGAGCTGTTGCAAAGACTGTGCTATCTGATTCCATTCACAAAGCTACGCATCTTCCAAGAAAAGGTAAGACTTGTCACTGAACGCGGCTACGTATTAGGAGAGTTTGAAGTCGCAAATGCGCAAATTCGAGCCGCAAGTTTTGAGTATAGAAGTAGCATGTAGCAGACAGTGACCTCCATACGGCGGGGAGGAGGACCGCGTTATGGCTCCACGCTCATGCCCACTTAACTCCGACCCTCGAGATGGTGGCTTCGGGCTGGATGCATGGAACGCGAGGCGAGAAGCGTGCGGGACGAGCAAGCTGCATGATGCATGCTGTAGATCGTTTTAAGCGCTGAGCTCGGAACGAATGAACAGACAGTGCTCTCCCACCGCCAACTGGAGACCCAGGGCTCGCGCCGCCAATCTGGAGCGGCAGGAGAGCGATTGGCGGCGGAACCCTGTTCGTGATTGTGTAGCGTGGGCTATTGGCGACCGTCGGTCTTCTCGTCGAAGGGAGAAGTCGAAGACCCTCGGAAAGGGTGTGGACCAAGGGAGCCTTTGCTTTCGCTGTAACTCAAGCAATGCGAGAAGGATCTGAGAACTAGAGAAAGAACTGTGTCTTGACCAGGGAAGTGAGAAGACCATACCACGGCTACTGCGATCGAGGCTTGTGGTTGTCGTAGAATAGAGTAGGAAGCTGTTGCTTTGGCTTCAGCTCCAGATGGGTGATCCGAAATGCCTCCATCAACCCATCACCTGTACTACCGAGTTACGGAGGGTTCTGGAGGAAGTTCGTATCTTGGCTTCGGTTGCTGGATGAGTCTGGAGGGTTTGGCGGTTAGAGCTGCATGAAGATTGGCTCGGTTCTGCACACAAGAACGTCCACATCACAACGCCAACCCACCTCGCAGCTTCCACTTGCTGTTCAGTCCTGCGGGTCGGTTCAATGATGTGACTAGGTTTCGTGGCGTGCAGATGCAGCCAGGCAGGGCTTTGCGGGCTCACTACAACCTATTCTCCTCTTCCAACTCGATTCTTTACATGTCAGGCTATGCCCTTGACTTCCGTCTGTCACCTCTACCTGCTTCTGTTCAGGGGCCCCGCTTGACTGCGCACTGTGGTATTCATCATCGCTATTAACACGACGCGTCTGTAAGCATAGCCATCACCGTAGGAACAAAGAGCTGGGAAAATTATCACTCGGGGAAGCAGACATACTAGCACACTCTAAGGGCTCAATTCAGGTCGGACGACTACTCAGAGTCGCGTGTGGAGCAATGACACGGTGACATCGAAGCCTACGTCTGCCAGGATCGCATCACAACTTGGTGCTACAATCCTGTTCTACACACTTTATACACAAGCGCACTATAACGCAGTAAGATTTCATACTCGGAGTCTAATTCAACAGAGGCCTTGCGAATAAGAAAAGACGTTACAAGGTGCACTTCTTAGCGCCCAAGGTGCTTTCCAAGGTCTGAGCGAACTGCTCCAGATCTGTTCTCAAACCGCTTAGGTCAAAGGAACAGCCATGGCACGATCGGCGGCTCAGAGATCAAAGTATACCTCCCACTTCACGAGGCGGAAGATCGCATTCTATACGCTGTTTCATGGGCTTCACCTTGGCCTGTTTGTTCTGGGATGGTAGGTAACCACTGACTCGGATGTCGCGGTCGTATGCTGACGTGCTCTAGGTGGAAACAAATGGCCGATGATCGGCTAGCTGCACTAAATGAGCTCAAGTTCTCTGTGTGGTTCTCCAGAGGCGCAGGACTTGCGCTCTCGGTGGACGTCCTACTGCTTCTCTTGCCCATGTGTAGAAATCTGCTCAGATGGATTCGGCCGAAAATCAAGTGGCTACCGCTTGATGAGTCGCAGTGGTTTCACCGACAGGTGGCGTACTCGATGCTGTTCTGGACGATTGTACATGTGGCTTCGCACTATGTGAAGTAAGCCAGATAACCATGAGACAATGGTTCAAACTAACGGTTAGCAGCTTCTTCAATGTAGAGCTATCGCAAATTCGTCAACAGACTGCAGTAGAAATCCACTACACTCAAGTAGGGGGAATCACCGGGCATGTCATGCTGCTTTGCATGCTCTTGATGTATACCACAGCTCACCACAACATACGGCAGCAATCGTACGAGACCTTCTGGTATACGCATCACCTCTTCATTCCTTTCATGCTAGCCATGTATACCCATGCTACGGGCTGTTTTGTACGGGATTCTAATCAGCCGTATTCACCACTCGCTGGCCAACCTTTCTGGAATCACTGCCTTGGTTATGAAGGTTGGCGATGGGAGCTTGTCGGTGGTGGGTTGTACCTCCTGGAGCGCATATACCGCGAAATAAGGGCTCGACGCGATACGGAGATCATCAAAGTCGTTCGCCACCCATATGGTGAGTTGGCCCCTCTGCCCTTCGCGTAGTAAGATGATACTCACCCTTCAGCACAGACGCTGTGGAAATACAATTTCGCAAGCCCTCCATGCACTACAAAGCTGGTCAATGGCTCTTTCTCAACTGTCCTTCTGTTTCTAGTCAACAGTGGCATCCTTTTACCATCACCTCATGTCCGTTTGATCCTTACATCAGCGTACACATTCGCCAAGTCGGCGACTTCACTCGCGCTCTTGCCAACGCACTCGGCGCAGGTCCAGAACAGTCAGAACTCTACGATGAACTGGATCCAATGGGGATGTACGAAGTGGCTCTACAGAACGGGCAAAAAATGCCTCGACTGAGAATCGATGGTCCTTACGGCGCACCCGCAGAAGATGTCTTCGACAACGAGATTGCGATTCTGATAGGCAGTGGCATTGGCGTCACGCCTTGGGCTGCTATACTAAAAAATATATGGCACATGCGCTTGTCACCCAATCCTCCAAGAAGGCTGCGGAGAGTCGAGTTCATCTGGGTCTGCAGGGACACAACCTCTTTCGAGTGGTTCCAAGCGCTTCTCTCGTCTCTAGAGGCGCAATCTCTTGGTGCAGGCGCCGAGGGCCGCGAGTTCCTGCGTATACACGCCTACCTCACCAAGCGTGTGGATGTCGACACCGCGCACAACATTGTGCTCAACAGCGTCAACACGGACAAGGACCCGCTGACGGAGCTGAAGACGAAGACGAAATTTGGAAGACCGGACTTCGACAAACTACTTGCGGCGATGAGAGAGGGCATCACTGGGGGAAGCTACATTGGTGGCCTCGAGAGGAATCCGAAGACGGATGTAGGCGTCTACTTTTGCGGGCCTAATGTCGCAGCTAGGGACATCAAGAAGGCTTGCAAGACGGCGACGACGCAGGACGTCAGGTTCAAGTTTTGGAAGGAGCACTTTTGAATGATCGTAGATATGAGATTCTAGCATGGGGCGATACACCATTGGCGACTGTAGGGTTTTCCGTCGACGACGAACCTAGGTCTACTGTACCTCCCACTGAGCGATCTCAGCCTGTGACCTTCCATGAGTAAGGTAACTTGAATGCTTTGCTTTGAATTCTGGTGAACCATCCCCGTCTCCGTAATATCTGGCGATGAAAACTCCATGTTTCCCTTGCATGATGCAGTCAGCCTCATGGATCAAGGTAAACCCATCCCGAGCCCCACCACCGCAGAGTCCATGAGGTACCTGATCCAGTCTGACGTGGACATCTGCATCACGCCACGCCAAACTGCCAAATGCCATAAGGTACGTTTCATTGGTACCTGTGGAAACGGACGACACTTCCGCTCCACTCCTTGACTCGAGTCCGTATCTGAAACCAATGGGCGAGGGAGCTGGAGACATCTCGGTGAATCTCGTTAGATAATGACGTGCCTGTGCCCTTCCTCCACCGACATAACCCCAGAGATGACATATATATTTTCGACTTCTGGCTCTTGAGCTCTCCTCCTACTGAAACAAATCCCTTGTGTCCTCCTGAAACAAACACCTCATCCGTCTCCCAACCTACAACACCAAACACCACCTCGATACACCCCCATAAACAGCCGCCGAGATGATGTCCCAGGCCGCAGCGAAGCTTGAGCAGTATCTCGGGCACGGCGACAATGCGATCACCGAACAGGACGTGACCAACCCTGCAAGAAACCGTGAGAAGTATGGTGACCCTACAGAAAACATGCAGGCATTGGTCTGGATGGGCAAGAACAAGGTCGAGATGAGTACGTTCTGTCTTCTGCTGGTCGTAGCCATCAGCAGGTAACAGGCTGATGTGTATACAGCCACCTGCCCAAAACCCAAAGTCATCGAGGACCGCGACGTCATCCTGAAGATCACTGGAAGCACAGTGTGCGGTAGCGATCTACATCTCCTTCACGGCACCGTCATTGAGCTAGAGAAGGGCGACATCCTAGGTCACGAGTTCTGCGGTATCGTAGATTCGATGGGACCGGGTGTCAAGAACCTCAAGAAGGGCGACAGAGTCGTTGCATCGTTCCAGATTGCCTGCGGTGACGTACGTGTCATAGCACCTGTACTGCGATTATACTAAGATTTGTTGACCTGGCGTCCAGTGCATGTACTGCAAACAGAAGCTCTCGTCGCAGTGCGAGAGGACCAACTCCAACACCATCGAGAATGCAATGTACGGCGGCCGAACTGCTGGCATGTTCGGATACTCTCACTTTACAGGAGGTTTCGCAGGCGGACAGGCCGAATACACACGTGTGCCGTTCGGTGATGTGAACCTCCTGAAGCTGCCTGACGATGTACCGGACGAGAAGGGTCTCTACCTCTCAGATGTTGTCTCAACATCGTGGAACTGTGTCGTAGACACCGGTGTGAAAGAGGGTGATGTTGTTGCAATTTGGGGAGCCGGTAAGCTTCAACCTTCCCGCCTTGTTTGGATGGAAGCTTATGAGTGACCAGGCCCCATCGGTCAAATGTGCGTGGATTTCTCCTTCCTCAACGGCGCTTCCCGCGTCATCATAATCGACAGCAACTGGCGCTTGGACTTCGTCAAGGAGAAGTACCCCAAGGCAGAAACCATCGACTTCTCTCAACTACCTCGAGGCACTACTGTCGTCTCGAAGCTCAAGGAGATGGTCCACGGAGGTCCAGATGTTGCGCTCGAGTGCGTTGCTGGCGAGTACCCCAAAGGCTGGGCTCATTATTTCGAGATGATGTCGGGCGCTGAAACCGATACGAGCGAGATCATCAACGAGATGATCGAGTCGGTCAAGAGTTACGGTCGTTGCGGCATCACTGGTGTATACGTCGGCTACGTACGTTTTTCTTGAGCTCTAAACTCCGAGCTCCACGTTATTAACTTCTCTCTTAGACCAACCATTTCAACATCGGTTCCCTCATGGAGCGCGGTATCCGCCTGATCGGTAACGGCCAGGCACCTGTCCACCTTTACTGGGAGAAGCTTCTTAAGATGATCCAAGACGGCACCATCGACCCGCTCAAGATGGTCACACACAGAGTGAGCATGGACGAGCTTGACACCGTCTACTACAAGTTCGAGAAGAAGGAGGACGGCATGCAGAAGGTCTTTGTTGAGACCAAGTTCAGCGCGCCGCCGTGCGCGGGAAGCCCTCCATTGACAAGGTATAACAAGTGAAAGGCTGGCTCTTGATGATGGTGGACAATGAGATGCGATGACAATGTTCCGGGTTGAGCTTCGATTGCTTGTTGATATCCCTCATGACTTACGCAGTGAAGGTTGAGAATTATACATTATACATACCAACTCGAAACCCCGAACTCCTGCTTGCTTTGACATCACATTGAGATACCGTAGGCAGTCATTGAGCACGGAATGCTGCATAGACCGATCTATAGCACGGCCTTCTCGGTGTCTGTATGAGGCCTCCATTTACAAAACATTTGGTGGGCCAGGCGGTGAGCGCACATGAGTCACGTCGCCCAATTTTTACCTGCGCTTGACTCTTCAAACCTCAGCTTGAAGCCGAGCTCCTACAACCATCAACTGCATCTATATCGGATTCCTAGGTCTCGATTGAACTTTCTATACCACGCTCCAACACTCAATTCGCCATGACACCCACTGTTCTTCACCTCAGGGCTGAATCCAAGCCGGTATGTATCTCCAACGAGGTGGAAACCACACACTGATACTCCTAGCTCGAGCATCGCAGCGCGCTCACCCCCACCACCGCAAAGACCTTGATTGACGCAGGATATATCATCAATGTTGAGGAGTCCTCACTGAGAATCTTCGATATCTCAGAATTCAAAGAGATAGGATGCAAGATAGTGCCAGAAGGCAGTTGGATTGACGCTCCGGAGGATCACATCATCATTGGATTGAAGGTCCACGATAGCTGAGTCTCAGTTGCTGTGCATTGTTACTGACTTATTTGTGGACAGGAACTTCCGGAAGACACTTTCCCCCTGAAACATGTCCATGTACAATTCGCACACGTGTACAAGAACCAAGGAGGGTGGAGGCAAGTGCTGGGACGATACAAGGGCACGTTGTTAGATTTGGAGTTTCTCCATGACGAGAACAAGCGGAGAGTGGCAGCTTTTGGGTACCACGCGGGTTTTGCAGGTGAGGCAAACATCGCATAGTTGGAAAACAGAATATTAACCAGCTCTTGTGTCTTTGCAGGGGCTGCTTTGGCTACCCAAACATGGGCCTGGCAGCTCACACATCCAAACGGGGAACCATTGCCGGGCGTGAGCCACTACGAGAACGAAGGAGCGCTGATAGCGGATGTCAAGAAGTCCGTCGCAGAAGGTGAGAAGAAGGCAGGGCGCAAGCCTCGCGTCATTGTAATAGGAGCCCTTGGCAGGTGTGGGAGAGGCGCTGTCGAGCTTTGCGAGAAGGTCGGAATTACCGACATCCTGCGGTGGGACATGGAGGAGACCAAGACACCTGGGCCATACAAGTCAGTTTAGTCCCGATCCTTGGTCTGTGTCTTGGTAGCTAACTTCTCGCAGGGAGATCGTGGAATCGGATATCTTTGTGAATTGGTAAGCTATACACCCTTCACCAACGCCGCAAAGAACCTGAGCTGACCGAGTGTCCACAGCATATACCTAGACAAGCCAATTCCCCCCTTTCTCAACAAAGAAAGTCTCGCAAGCCCCGACCGTCATCTCTCAGTCATCTGCGACGTCTCCTGCGACACCACGAACCCACACAACCCCATTCCGGTCTACGACATCAACACCACCTTCTCGCATCCGACCGTACCTGTGAAGGTGGAGAGGGACCCGCCGCTGAGTGTTATCAGCATCGATCACCTGCCCAGTCTTCTTCCTAGAGAGGCCAGCGAAGCGTTCAGTACGTGCTTATCTGGACTCTTCAACCGTCACTGCGAGAGATAGAGACTAACGTCTGCTGCAGGCTCCGCACTGCTACCTAGTTTAATGCAGCTTAACAACTGGAGAAACGTACCGGTGTGGCGACAGGCGGAGGAACTGTTCGAGGAGAAGGTCAAGTCAATGTCTGAAGGGCAGGTCGGTGGGAAGAGTGCGCTGATCGAGGGACAGTCGTAACCCTTTTCGGTGTAGGCGTCAATGGATATACGAGATACCAATAGACCGATCAGACATCGAAGCATAACCATCCGGTGGCTAGCTAGAGCTCTACTCATCACCGGGCGCCTATGTGACACCTTCTTTGTTCCGGAAGATTTCCACACGCCGCTCAGGCCAACGTGAGATCAGGAAGCGAGTCAGCATTTCATTGAGCGAAGGATGCCCGAACCATGGACACATAGCCTCGGATGCCGAGTCGCACAGTACGTACGGCAAGTTTTGGTGTATCGCGACGATGTGGAATTGACCCATGGACTTGACTGTTCCGATGCAGGTGTCTTAGCCAGAACCGATGCGTGGAATCGAGCCGTCTGAAACGCCCCATATCCCCCAATACTGTACATAACGACTTGCTCAGCCCGCCCAGCCCCCCAGCCTAGACGTCCCTATGCGTGCATTGCACGTCCAACCATCCGCCATCTACCCCTCCCCAATCCTGCCCAGATGACCATCCCAAGTCTTCGACACCTCCTCCCAGCAGTCCAGTCCCCCCAGGTTCCTCATCCCCACTGGCCTCGTTCATACTCTTCCAGTCTTCGTTCACATCCCAAACATGCCTCCACCGCCACCGCCCGCAGCGCCGCCCTGCCGCTGGCCGGCCTCGCCCTGCATCTTCTCCGACACCTTGACGTTGACGTCGAAGAACTTGCTCACGCAGCGGTCCAGGCAGACGGACTCGCCTTTGTTCAGGTCGGCCTCGGCATAGGTGGGCGGGAGACACTTTTTCGTGCACGAGGATACGAGCCTGGCGCAAAAGCGTCAGCTGGGTGACAGCGAGAGATAGGAAGCCCGGGAGAGGGATGATAGGGAGGAATGGGAGAGGGAGGGCACGGGAGGATGGAGCAAGGAGAGGAAAATGGGGGAGAGAGAGGATGGTTGTACCTGTTGAACATGTCGGAGACCATTTCAATTTCCGTCTCTGCGGCTGCGATCTTCTCGGCTGAAGAGGGCTGCGGCCGGCCGCCGCCGAAGAGGAAGGACATGTTTCTGCGATTGTTGGAGGCTGGGGGTGGAGTCTGTAGGCTTGTGCTTCGCGGGTCGGTCTGGTGGTCGATGTAGCCAAAGTACGTAGGCGGAGAGCTTTCGACTGCGACTGATGAGCTTCGGTGGTTTGGAGAGCTCGGGCCAGCCAAGTTTTTTGATGGACTTCACGTCGACCACGCTTCGTCCTCCACTTCCTGCAGTTCTCTCTCTCTCTCCCCCCCCCCTCTCTCTCTCTCTCTCTCTCTCTCAAAGTAGCTGACGAGCAACGGAGGTTAGTATCGGGCATCTCCTTCTCAATTCCTGTATAGTCGACATGATGATCGTAGCAAAAGAACCGTTGCGAATGACGCTTGCTCGCAAGTGGTTGATTTCAACCTTACCCAATATCTGATCACTTTCTCCATCTATACGCCCGAAGGCACGCACTCTCATGCCCCGTCAGCACTGACACGACACAGCATGAATAGCAGTATCTGTCACTTCCTGCGTCCATGCCTCCGTAAAGGCGTCAAGCCCACGGCAAGAGCTGCACATGCACGCTTCTTCGTCGCCGTCCAGCGCCAATTGTCGACACCCAGCCAGAGAGCACCTCTGACCACCACCGACAAGGAGCGTCTGTGGAAATTGCAGGAAGATGGTGGGCTGGAGGACTACTATCCACGCCTAGACAGCAAAACCCGCGGGTCGCCAGTGTCTACGAAAAGCTTTGCAGAGCGGTATGCCGGGCTGGCAGCGAACGAGGTCAACAAGGACGAGACTTGCACTGTCTATGGTACGGAACTACTGAGAGATGATCAGGCGCTGGCCTCGGACTGATGGCTCCAGGCAGAGTGAGTTCGTACCGATTTGCCGGGTCGCGGTTAGTCTTCTTCGATTTGCGAGACGGGCAGACGACAGTGCAGGGATTTTGCAACTTTGGCGTGTTGAAGAAGGCAGGCGTGCCGCAGGATCAATGGGACCGATTCAAGCGGTTACTGCGGCGGGGAGACTGGTTCTGTAAGACAGGTTCTCTCCATTTGCCTCGCTCTTCCCCTCTAACGATTGCAACCCAGCTATCACCGGCCATCCCACACGAACATCCGCAGGCGAGCTCTCGATCCTTGCTGCGCAGATCCCGCAGACCATATCTCTGGCCCTGCACCAGATACCCCCTGGACTCGATCCTGAGACCCGCGCTAGACACCGCCATGTCGATCTCATAGTGAACGAGAAAGCTGGAGACACGCTCCGCTTGCGCCACCACATCGAGAAGTACCTGTGCAACTTCCTCGACGACCGAGACTTCGTCAAGGTCAACACGCCACTGCTCACAGCTGGAGCCGGCGGGGCCGTAGCTCGCCCTTTCGAGACGAAAGCGACTGAGCTGGCGGACACGACGCTCAATTTACGGATAGCGCCTGAGTTGTGGTTGAAGAGACTGGTCGTCGGGAACATGGGTAGGGTGTACGAGCTGGGGCCAGCTTTCAGAAACGAAGGTGAAGAGACCTACTACTGAGGCATCAGAGGGGTGAACGGTCTTGCTGACAGCGAATACCAGGTGTGGATGCCACCCACAATCCCGAGTTCACGATCCTCGAGTTCTACATGCCCTTTGCCAACCTCGAAGATCTGATCGAGATGACGGAAGACATGTTCCGCGGTCTAGCAGAAACAGTCCGTTCCCTTGTCCAATCCAGTCTCACTTCTCTCCCGCCTCTCGACACAGACTTCCAACCGCCTTTCAAACGCCTCGAGTTCATCCCGTCCCTCAACGCCGCCATCCAATCCACGCACCCCTCTCTTGCCCTTCCCAACCTCGCCTCGTCGACCGCCCACTCCGACCTCCTCGCCCTTTTTACCGCCTTGCACCTGCTCATCCCCGCCGGCGCCACCCTCCCGCGCCTCCTCGACGCCCTCTGCGCCCACTACCTCGAGCCGCAATGCACCGCCCCAACCTTCATCACCCATCCGCCCGCAGCGCTCTCCCCGCTTTCCAAATCTTTCCTCGACCCGGTCACCGGCCAGCTCGTCGCAGCCCGCGCCGAGCTCTTCGTCGCCCGTCGCGAGTTCGTCAACTGCTACGAGGAGGAGAACTCGCCGTTCGCGCAGCGCGCCAAGCTTGAGGCTCAGCTCGCCTTCCGCCGCACGGACGGCGAGGGGGACGGCCGGTCGGGCGTCGACGAGGCCTACCTCGAGGCGCTCGAATGGGGCCTTCCGCCCACCGGCGGCTGGGGCTTGGGCATCGAGCGGACGGTCATGCTGTTTGCGGGCCAGAAGCGCATCGGTGACGTGCTGAGCTTTGGCACGCTGAGGAACGTGGCGGCGCTAGGGGCGGGGAAGGGTCGGGAGAAGAGAAGAGAGGGGCCAAGGGGTGCGGGCGGAGAGAGGGAGGCGATGGCGGATTCGAACTGGACGACGAGGGATTTTCGGGTCGTGGGGACAGGAGCGAGGGATACTGATGACAAGGGGTCCGCGTGAATTGGAGTCTGGGCCTCCTGGCGACAATCCATCTAGGGTTCCTGTATGTGTACACTACTGGCGATGCGAAGCACGGATGGCCGTTTGCCCAGACTGCGTCACGCGCGTTCCACCCCTTGAACCGGTCCATGTTGCGCTGTGAGGGCACTCCCCCAACCAGCCTGGACGTGGAGCGTGCGCTGCCTGCTTCGAAGCCTTTGACTTACCACCCTCCTGATGCGTCGACGTTCTCGCGTTGTCATTAATGGCCAGAACTTCAACCTCGAGCAGTTTCCACACCCAATTGAGTCAGCGAGAGGACGTAGCAGCGTTCGAACTTGCTTTCGGTGCTCAACACAGCTCAGCCGCTAGTCTTTGCTTCAGATGTTTCGAATCGCTTTTCGTGGCTACAGAAACTGTATCTGAGAAAGGGGGAAAGTGTGCCTGCCTGACACAGTACAGTCCAATGATCCACCGAAGAAAGAGCCGTGTCTGAAGAACTCGTGGGACTAGCTAATGTGCAGGAAGATGCGTGGGCAGTGGAGGCTTTTTTGAGAATGTGAAATCGCTCGCCTAAAATGTGCCGAGGGGTAGGGAAATCTTATCGGACGTGGATGGGACAAGTAACAAGACAACGGGGAAGCTAGTAGAGATCCTTCTGGATGCACAACATTCAGACGATGCTGCCGTGAAAGTGAAGAAGAGATGTCGTGGGCCGTGATAGGCGCCAACTGTGGATTAGGGTGACGAGCTCGGCACCATCGCACAGCCTCGTAAGATTCTGTACCAACATTCCAGTTGTAGACATAGAAGACATCCATCGATTGAGAAGTCGTAATTTCGTAGAGCGAGAGAAAACATTTCCGCATCTGTGCGGCGACAACCACTCGAGTCTCATGGCTTCTCCTCACGATGTAAGCGAGACTTGGAGCTGAATCTTTGGAGCGGCTGTATCAGATCCATCATGGTGTTCGAACTGCGCAAGATCCTGCCCATCTCCTTGATGCTCAGCTGAGTCAACTCGTAGGAGAACTTGGCCTGCTGTGCCGCTTTCTGAGCTTCGTACATATTTCTCTCTGTCTCGCATGAATTCGTGACCGCATCGGCCATCACCTATGGGCAGTGTTAATAGGTACAGACAGTCTTTCTGTGGATCCCAATCATTCCGACGTACCTGAGCAAATGATAGCAAAAGCTCCTTCTTTGGAGTGTCGGCCTCGTAACGTGCCTGGCTTGCGATTCTCATGGCCATCTTGCGCATCGTGGCAACCTCAGTCTGCGGCGGTGACACAATGTCCGGCGACTCCTCCTCCGAGCGAGGTTCGCGCTTGGAGAGGAATGGGCGAACTGGCTGGCTTGGAGTTACGGCTCGCGCAAGGGAAGCAGCGGTTGGTTTGTATGCAGAGGGAAGGGCCGGAACCTTGGGCACTGGACTGCCGGTTGAGGTGACCTTCGCCTTCCTGTCGCTCTTGGCGCTTCTGAATGGCGATTTGGACCTGGAACGGGACGTCGGTTTGGGCTCGCGCTTAGTCGAGAAGAGTTCGCGAAGGTGTGCGAGTCTGCCCTTAGACTGGGATCTGGGAGCCTATCGAGAAATGATTGGTGATGCTACCTCATCACTTGAGAGACAGCGTCTTACCTTGGCTTTTTCTGCATCACAAATGTCGACTGCAGTACTACGACTGCGCTCTGAAACCTCTGTCGAGTTCACTGGTGTAGATTGACCTTTATCTGCTGTGAAGAACTGGGTCAGATGATTGTTTGCGACCGAACCGCAATGTTCACGTCGATGTTCGGCGTCTGGCCATGCTGATGGTGTGTTGAACAAAGGATCTCCCAAGAGCCCTATGCGTTGATCCGAAGTGTATGGTGTCATCCGGGTTGGATTGTCAAACTGCTGAATGTCTCTAGGCGGCAAGACTGGAGGTGCCGATTCTTGGAGGCTCTGCTGGCAGGGTAGATTCGAAGTCGACACGATGTCATGACCGGCTGTTCGGACCCACGGCGAAGGTGAGTCATGGCCCAGGTCCTTGTGAGTGACTTGCTGCTGCCAGGACGAGGTTTCACCGACGTCTTCGGGAGAGCACGCTCCACCAGAGCCTTGCGAGTCTGCCATGCAATGTTCAGTATGCTCTTGGTGATCCTCTTGCCAAGAAGCAGCCATGGTGATCTCGGTCTGCTCATCTTGGTACACACGGTCGATGACCCGATCAGACTCAGGCTGAAAAACTGCAGTTTGTTGGGCACACACATTGACGATCGGGGGCAAAGCCTTCATGAGAGGTTGGGAAGAAGAGAACAAGAAGGTCCTCGCCATCTGCTCCACATCTAGTTCAGGAGGAGATGTGCGACCCTCTAGTAACGATAGAGTCGCAGATATTTCTTGTACAATGTTTTCGTCTTGTGTGGGGACATTGAGTGCCTGATGAGTTATAGTCGATTGGCCGCTTGGTTCGAAAGTGGTCGTGTTGTTATGGAGGTCAACAGCTGCGGAGTTTCTGGCTGAGCTTTCGACAATGCTTGTGCTGTTGGAGGGGTTGCATCTGGGACTGAGAACAGCGGGACCACGTACACTGCGGTTGTTGGTCTTCTTGTCCGGCTCCATTTGGCCTAAAATGACATGCTCAGCGTCGCTGTAGATTCTTAGGGTAGGACTCATATCTCTACTCAAGGGATTCGACGATATTCGTTTGATACGATAGGTGCCATATTCAGACTCAGGAATTGCATTTGGCATGTCAGAAAACTGATCACTAGAGAGAGAACCATCCAGGAACTCGTGTGCGTCGTGTGGAGAGAGTATCTCCTCATCCTCGTTAGAGCCACCAACGTCGGTCGATGTTTTTAAAGATGCGGTATCCTCGATAGCGGTCATTCCCCAATCTTGAGGAACCGGTTCAGGCGAGCTTGAAAGCACGACAGGAGATACCCGTCGAAATGGACTAGGGCTCTGGGTATAGATCGAGCGTAGGTCAGAAGGCTCACCAACATGGCTTGGTAAAAGTCTAGAGTGACCAAGAGCCTCTCCGATCTTGGTTCCGGCACTTGCGAGCTCTGTGCTATGCTCTCTGACTGTGTTGTCCAAAGAGTCGGTCCGGGATGGCCTAGGTCTCGAGAAGCTTTGCACAGTACGCAGAGTTCTCGAAGCTGGTGACGGCGAACCGGTTCTGCTAGTAGTGGGGTGAGCTAGCTTGGTAAGTGTGCTTTTCATGACCTTTACATCATCTGATGACTTCTCAACCACTGCTGCATTTGAACAGCCGCTCGACTGGTCGTTGGAGTGGACAACTTCGGAAGAGGCGATACCCGCCTTCTTAGTACCGACTCCTTGCTTTAGAGGGATACGGGTTGGCTTCGTGGCTGCTGCTTTACCTATCTTCGGGTAAGCTGTGCTCTGAGGTCGACTGCGTGGCATCTTAGCAGCTTCCTGTCGGACGCCTTCCGGAACGGTTCTCGGGGCGGACGTCTTTTCAGGAACCAGAGTCGGCCAGTCCATCTCCTCAGGTGTACCAGGCGAGTGCCGCAGCGGTTTCTCGGACGCGTCAAGCAGAGTTTGGCTGGCCTTGAACGGACTGATACGCGCGACGGGCTTTGGCGGAAGTGGTTTCTCGTTAGGAAGCGGTTTCCCGAGCGAGGTTTGGATGGGGCTTGCAGCTCGCTAGTCTGGAATCAGTTCTCGAGACGACAGACCGCGATACCCTGATGCATGTGCTTACGTTCTCTGGAGTATGTAGTTGTCCAGGCGGCTGTGAAGATGCCCTTTTCTCGATGTCGATTTTGGTGGCAGTCGCGCGTCCGATGCCAACGCGACGCGCAGCTGATGCTACCCAGCCTGCACCTTTGCCGGCGCTTTGTGTAGCGGAGTTGGGCGTAGGAGCACGACGCGGTAATTTGGATGTCGCATGCGGCGTACTCATCGATGGCTTCGTCAGGGGACTCGGAGTATTCATATGCGAGGAGGATGCTCTCGTTAGAGCATTCGGCCGTTTGTTAGGAGACATGGCTATCCTGACTGGCGGAGTGTTCTCCTCTCGTAACTGCGTGTAGGACAGACGCGACTTGCGGTAGGAGGTATCTCTGGGAGCTGGTGAAGGACGGCGAAGGTTAGGACTTCGATCTTCCAGAGGTGCCATTGCGGACAGACGGTGCAGGACGACCTGGAAACCAAAGGTGATATCCAAACGGCCAGCAACGACCTCCAAGAGCTTGATACTTAGGATGGCGTAGCAATGGAAGCAAGTGGTGTCGAGGACTACCCGAGCAGACCAAGGAACGAAAGTGTAGATGTGGTGGGGTGGAAGTCGAACGAAGAGGGGTAGAGGCGAGATGGCGCGCGTGGACGTAAACAAGTGCACGAAGCTGATCACAAGAAAGATGCGCTCAACACCGGATGACGCGAAGTCCAAGGCTTGCGAGTCGTTGAAATTCCACAGTACCAGATGGACGTGGAAGAGACGAGTCGCAAAGTGACCAACGTCAATTGTCACGGCTGTCATTGGTGAGCAAGGAGACTCAACAGGAAGGGAAATCTCTGGCTCGGCCCAGGATGCTGAGATCAAGAGACTGAAGTTTCCTCCGAGAAGCAGAGCGCCAGCGGTGCACATGAGGCGTCGACCATCACTGACAGTCAAGCCAGACCTTGTTACAGACACTGTTGCGTCTTGTGCCTGTCACAAATTACGGACAGACACAGCAGCTAGATTAGGTAGCCGTAATGGAGCCCTGCGCACGTTTGATGCGAAGTGAAGGTACTTCTCTAGGCTCAATTATAGTCTGCATGATGGCCGCCTTCGAGGCTCAACAACACATCGAACGTACGCCAAAGACAGTGCGCTAAATCCATCTTTTGGTCTGTGGCATCACTTTTCAAGAAGTCCACAGGGCCGTGGATTGTACGAGTACGGCAGCAGAGACTACCCACCACAATCTTCACGACAGAGCACGGCACCAACGGAAAGTTGCTTCCGGTACCACGGCCACTACGCGGGATCATGAAGACGGGCGGTACGGGTGAAGCAGACGGGTGTTACAGTGTACGGATGTGATTGTTGGAGTTGCAAACGGAGTTGTTGTCGTTGGACTTCGAGCGGAGGAGAGGAGAAACCCTGCACCCGAGATTTCATTTCGTTGGTTGAATTGAACAGCTTGGCATCATCTCTTAACATCACGATATATGTAATTCTGTGTCCGTGTCTCTCGTTGGAAAGGACTCAGGACTATGTTGCTACGTCTGTGATCATTCTACTTGTACTCGACCTTGAAATGGCCAACAACTACAAAGCTCTGAAAGAGGCTTTCGTCTCCAATCTTACAGGAGGCACCGTCTTAGAAATCAACAAGATCACCCTAGTTGCGCCGGTAAGTTGTGTCAAAGAGAATACCTCGTGTCGTCCCTGCTAACCTCACCAGGCTGCTGTCTTACTGTGGTCAATTCTTCAGTCGCGGCACGATGTCTTTAAACCGTACAATGTCGCTGCCTACATAACCGACTTTCTCCTGAACTGTGGTGCAATACTACTCGCTACAACGCTCTATTCCTCAGAACCACTTTTGCTGAATGGCCTTATCATCTTGCCAGCCGTAGCTGCCTTTCTATCAAACCCATCTTCCAATCCGCAAGCTAGCCCGTCGAAGCCTCCAGTGAAGTCAGGCCCCAAAGATGCAACGCCAAAAGACGTACAAGATCCACTCCCGATCAAGCCATTCGTAACGTCTTATCGAGGCACTATGATGATCATCACGTGTATAGCGATTCTTGCCGTGGACTTCAAAGTCTTCCCTAGACGGTTTGGCAAGGTCGAGAATTGGGGGACCTCCTTGATGGATCTGGGAGTCGGCTCCTTCGTTTTCTCTGCTGGAGTAGTGTCCGCTCGCTCTGTGCTCAAACAACGCTTACTTCCGAAGGACTCGACCAGAGTCGCGAAGGGATTACTCCAAAGATTATCATTGTCCGCTCGACACTCCTTTCCACTACTTGTACTGGGCTTGATCCGGCTGTTCAGCGTCAAGGGCCTCGACTATGCAGAGCATGTTTCAGAATACGGTGTCCACTGGAACTTTTTCTTCACGCTCGCTTTCGTACCACCAGCTGTCGCCCTGTTCCAGGACGCCTTAGACATGCTTCCCTCACCCACCCTACTCCCGCTACTGCTTGGGGCTGGGTACCAGATGGCCTTGGATTCAACGGACCTCAAAGCATACATTCTCACTGCGCCTCGGACAGATTTGCTCTCGCAGAATAGGGAAGGCGTCTTCTCCTTTGTCGGCTACCTAGCCATTTTTCTCGCTGGTCAAGCTACAGGAATACACGTCCTGCCGCGCAGTTCCAAGCGGGCCAAGGCAGAGAGATGGGCGGATGAAGATTGGTGGTTGGCTCAAACAGGCATGGCCTCTGCGAAAACTGATACCCGATCATCTTTCAGCAAAGGAATTCACGCCGCACGCGAGGCGTTTGACGATTTGAGGAGTTGGACACTAGGCAGCCTGGCGATGTGGTCTGTCGTTTGGGTCGTTCTCTATGTGAGCACCACTAGCTATTATGGCGCCAACATACCGGTATCGCGGCGTTTGGCCAACCTGCCCTATCTCCTGTGGGTCGCTGCTTTCAACTGCTGTCAGCTTACGTTGTTCTGCGCTATCGAAACATACGTTTTCCCGGGTCTGTACAAAAGGGGAGGCAAGGAGATGGAGAAACAGAGATGCAGTGAAGCTACGAGCAAGGTGTTGCACGCTTTCAACCGGAACGGGCTTGCGATCTTTCTACTGGCCAACGTGTTGACGGGCTTGGTGAATCTCACTCTGCCGACCTTGGAGATGGGAGACACACCTGCAGTAGTAGTGCTGATGGGCTACATTGGTGTCTTGTGTGGTGTTGCGCTTGGGCTGGACCATTTCGATGTATCTCTCAAGCTTTGAGCGGACGCATGAGAGCCATAGCACGAACTTATTGCACCGTCTTCGCGATTCGTCTGTATGCTCTAGACTATATCCTAGAGTTAATCTACGTATGCCACAGTGCCCTGTTCAGTACAAAAACCTGATCTTTCAGCAGCACATGAAACGGTCATGAAATTTGCGGCTCAATCCCACATGCACGTGTTCAACCCCTTTCGGACTTCACCCATGGCCTTGACACTTACGAACAATGCTCTCTCAACAGCGAGTGAACTGCAAGAGAATCATTCGAGACTACCGCGTATCTACATAACCGTAGACAACGTCTCGACCTGTCCGACCTCACAGGCTCCCGCTTCAAAGACACGTCCGATTCAAGGGCGTTAGCAAACCACCAACACCTCAGTCAATGACTCTGCAACCAGAGACTAACCCGTGCAGCACTGACGCAAACACAATGTCCACGCCAGGACCAACAGCAAAGCGTCGCCGTATCGACAATGCCGCGAACACGCTCTCCAAACCCTTCAGGTCGCCCTTCAAGACACCACTGAAGCCCAATCCTAGCACCGCGAGGCCTTCACCACTAGTGCAAGACTACACACCAAGCACCAAAGCGCACACCTGGCCGCTCCCCCGCCGCGAACACGCGTCCAAACCCGCCCAGAATGCGCAGACGCCGTCACGTCCTCCGCCCCGTACTCTCTCCTCTTCGCTCTCCACCTCCACCCACAAAGACCCCGAGCTGCAATCCGCCCAGCGCACCGTCACAGCCCTCGAGACCCAGCTCCGCGTCCTGCGCACCGACATCGACACGCTCACGCAAGCTACGTCCATCGCGTCCCGCGGCACCGACGCCGAGCTCATCGCACTCATCACCAAATGGCGGTGCGCGTCGCGGGCTGCGGCCGAAGAGGTGTTCGCCGGCGTCAAGGACAAGGTTTGCCGGATGGGCGGGGTGGGCGCGTGGC
Source organism: Cryomyces minteri (assembly GCA_005059845.1). Classification (NCBI taxonomy): domain Eukaryota; kingdom Fungi; phylum Ascomycota; class Dothideomycetes; genus Cryomyces; species Cryomyces minteri. The sequence continues at coordinate 37,215 of NAJN01000011.1, forward strand.
GGGAGATCGAGCGGAAGAAACAGAGGTTCGGGGGTGGAGGGTGGGATGAGCAGGAGCAGGACAAGAAGGGGGCTTGGGGAGAGGAAGAGCAGCAGGCAGATGACGATGACAGCCAGATGGGTGATGAGGAGAGGGAGGTGCGTAGAGAGGAAAGGGAGAGGATTAGAGATGAGTTGGTGGAGAGGATGGACGTGGAAAAGGTCGATGCGAGGGAGGAAGGTGTGCGAGAAACTGCAGTCGAGGGAGAGGAGGGTGCAGATGACGATGTAAGTGGCTGCGTGTCTCTTTTGTCTCCGTGAGGAAGGTTCATGCTGTGAGGTTTGGGCTGACAGAGTGCAGACGTTCACCATGGATATGATGCTCCGCTCGCTGAACATCGAGCTGGAAGTTATTGGGTACGACCGAGAGCAGCAGAGGTGGAATGATTGAAAGAGCGCACGATGGGTTGTTTCATGTCTTCTACGGTCTGCTAGTGCTGTGCGGAACCCACCCAGTAGCTGTAGTGCTGAGAACCGCTCTGCGCATCTCCATATGGTCAGTCATCGCAGAACTCGTCTGTGTTCAGGCTCCTCGACGATAAAGCGTACGACGATAAAGCCCGCGACAACGAACAAGATCACGCCAGTATTCTTGAGCAGCGGTACAGCAATCACACTCAGAATCACCTGAGAGAGCAGTTCCGTCTCCTTACGAGCTTCATCTGGTATATGTTCGCTTCCTAAAGACTTACCATCTCGACCACGTGGATGCACGACATTCACAGAAGCTACACTGAGTCCATCATCCAGAGCAAGGCCATTGTCACTGTGCACAGAGGAGGGAAGATTCCTCCGCACGCGTGAAGCAGTTCCGAAATTTGCCTTCAGCCACAAGTCATCCGCGAATAGGTGGGAGAAGCACCGCTTGTGGCATGCAACCTCGTTCGCAGCAACGGTGCAGCTTCTACCACTGGCCACTGACGAGAGTGCAGGAGATGGGGCATGAGATCTCGGGAACCGCGTGCCCATTACGACACGAACGTTCTAGAGCGGCAGGCCCATTGAGGCTAGCAGCACGAGGTGGGAGAGGCTGAAGGGAGAGCAGTTGTGATACCGCAGATCAGTGACAGCCATGCGGAGTTGCCCTACAAGCACAGCTTCCTCGTAAGAAAAGGGAAGCGGGTAAAGGATGGCGTGTCGAACCAGTGGCAATGAGGTCGGGCTCGAAAGGACCATTTATGCAGGAATGGTATCAAAGAAGGTCTCTCTTTCCTTTTTGCACTTGACAGAGCCTGTTCGTGCAACAGGCTCTTATTCGAAGTATACAAGGTTTTCCGTTGCATCGTTGCTTCTGATGCTCCAAATAATGCTGGTTGTCGTTCCAACAGCAACCCGTCAAAGTCAACGAAGTACTCGTCATGGCGGTCTACCATCACGTGGCTGAAGTGTGCAGGAGGTCCTTGCCGTCATCTGCAGCTGTGATGTATGGAACGATGATCGAATACCAAATCACTCCGTCCCACCCTGCGCGTGTCTTCGGAGGCAGAGCAATCCTCCGCGCAGCGTTCTACGAAGATTGTCAAAAGTCCCAAATCGAGTAAATGTAGCGGAGGCGGACGAGGATGGAAGCAGGCAAGCGAGAGCCAGAGTCGAGACCTCAGATGTGAAGTTAGGGTTCGGTGCGCTCTCCGGCTCCGCCATGGACTGCCACAAGCAGGCATGGAGCCTGCAGCGTGGAGGTCGAGAGCTGGCGGCAGGAGGGTTGCATGTGGCAGCCCGTCTTCCTGCATGGCACCGTCAACAAGGCCATGTCGTTTCTAGAAAGGCCCTTTTCTTGCTGCGTTCAATGAAAATGCCAAAGGCCCTCGAGCTGGGTCTAGCGGCAGTGAGACGTCGCGATCTGGAATACTGCGGAATCCCACCTCGCTACTGAGTACGTCGGTAGTACTACTCCTTGAGAACCTGAGCTCCACCGTTGCTACCAGCGATGCATCTTCCTTTGACCGTCTTCGTTCTTTCTTGCCGACCATGGTGCAAGTTGCCGTCCCTCGAGACGTGTAGACGTGTAGAGTCGGACACCAACCCCACACAAGCGGAATCGGAGATGAGACATCATCACGAACAATACTTGGAAGGGCGGGTTGGATCCCTGAGGTGATCGCAGCAGCGGCCGCAAAGCTGGCTCGGTCGATGGAGAGTGCACCGCCTCCGTGGCCAACCAAGCTTGATTGTGTGTCACGCACGTGCAGTGCTTGGATGCCGCTGCCCGCTGGCTTGCCGTGTGAGAGATGATCGCGTAACGTTATTTGCAGCAGCAGCATCTTGTGAGACGCTGCTACATGGTATCAAGGACGCACGTCGATATGATGGTGTGAACTAACGTGACAACTTAGCCCAGACAACGTAGCTCGTCTGTCCGCTCCAGGTCGTGGTGACAAGTGGTGAGGTGACATTGCACATCAACTGGGAATGTTCCACCTCTGATCCATGGGTTCCGCACCACCCTCTCCTGCTCCTCCATCTTCGCGTGTGAGAAGGCCCTGCATGATCGCTGATTCCCCCAGATTTCACCGTGTCCAACTAGCCCGGAAAAGACGCAAGAGTACCGCGGCTGTGGGAAGCCATAGCATTGGAGGGAGAAGGGTAATGTCTTGAGGCGTCGGTCAACCCACCGACGGAGAGGATCTCCGAAGACGTTCGATGATAATTGTCAAAAGTCATATGATTTGGTCCGGAAGGGTAGATGCGAGCAACAGGTAAGGGGCCGCGAAGTCAAGGAAGAGAGGAAGAGAGCAAGAGACTCGATCGCAGGATCTTGACATTTAGAGAGCTCCCCTCGAAGTGCACACAGCCTTCTCCAGAGCTGCTGTAAAGGCGAATTATATTCGATGGAAGGTGGCATACACTTGGTCTAGAAGCCTGAAGCAAGATTACATGTATTGCAACGTCTCCGAGTTGTCACGGTATGTCATGGTCTCCAGACTGTCTATTCCATCCCACAAAACATCGTCTTCGATGCATCTAAGAAGAGGTTCGAATTTGTCCTCGACTCGGTGTCTGGGATACCAAGACAGTTGCAAAGACTTTCCTACACACGGACACTCTCGTGGCCACGTCACATTCGTACTCGTACCGCATCCATGGCAAGCATTCTGCTTGCACAACATCAGCACCTTGCTCTTGCGGAACTCTCTCCTCTGCCCTCGGTTCATACTGCTTTCTGAAGAGATGAAGTCGCCCTCCACAAAGTGCAGTGATCACTATGTGCTGAGAGCGCTTCTCTCTGCAACATCAGGAATGTGAATGAATCATTCCGAGCACCATAGCTGACGTTCCACGTCACCAACAAAAGTCGGATAATATTGAGATTCTTGCCCTAGATGAGCAACAGCTCGTCCAATAGAAGACACAGTCAAATCGATCTCTATCCCCCTCCTCAACTCCGCGCCACAACAATAATCTAATATATACATATGCACATACGCCAACCGATCCCATACAAGTTCGACACCTCCGACTCTCCAGGAGGATCTGTCCTACTTGCTCTCACTACTAACCTTGATAGCGTATTTGCTATGCCGCCGTATCTGATGCCCGTACTTGTAGAAGACATATGGCAACGGTACCAGCAAAGCACTGATGCACGCCATGATCGTCAGCGTGTACTGCACGCCCATGTTCTTGTAGAACGGAATGCCCACGACCGCCATGCCGCCCGCAGCGATGTAGCGGATGAGCGTTACGGCTACCAGGGCAGAGGCGGCGAAGGACTCGTACGAGTCGATCACGTACTGGTAAGAGGAGATGAAGATGCATAGGATACCGTAGCCGAAGAGTGCGGAGGCGGCTAGTGGGGACCAAATAGATATCGAGGGCTGTTTGTGTAAGCATCAAGATCTGTGAGGAGGGCCATTGGTAAGATTGGAAGTGCGTACATAACTCGTCCAGCCCATCCAAAAGAGGCTGATTGGTATCGCAAAGGCACCGCCCAGCATCGCAAACCACAGCCTGAACTCCGGTGGCAATCGATCTCCGCCCTGCTCTTTGATCTTCTGCAGGTCACGCTTCGCCCACCTGTAAATCAATGGAACAAGCGCACTTGCGCCGAAGAGACCAACGACTATGCCCAAGAAACACAAGCCGGTTATGCCTTCGGACGTGCCGTGGATTTCGGTGAAGATATACGTATAGCCATCCAGGAAGGTAAACAAGACGACGTAGATGACCGTAAGATATAGAGCGATCAGGATGATGATTGGTTCGCGAGACGTGAGGAGGAACGGCCGGTACAGAGCACGCTTGAGACGGTGAATGAACGGCTCCATCCTGATCTCAACTTCCGCCTTGTAGCGGTCATCGCCTGTCACTGCTCTCAAATGACTTGCCTTCCATTTGAGCAAGATCAGGGGGTAGGTCTCGGGCTGAAAAAGTATCACGAGTCCAAACACGAGGCCGGAGGTGATCAGAGTCGACCACTCCACCCACCTCCAGCTGATGAGCGACGACTGTACAATGAAACCGCCCATGACGGGCCCCATCAAGGGACCCGTGAAGGCGGCATTTGCGAAGACTGGGAAAGCGAAGACCCGTTCCATTGGACTCCACAGGTCGGAGATGGATCCACCAGCGCAAGTGAGTGGTGTGCTACCAAAGAAGCCCGCCAAGAAGCGGAAGGCGAGCTGCGCGCCTATGTTCGGTGCGAGGCCGGATGCCATGACGAAGATCATGTACAACGTCAAGGTGCTGATGTACACTGGATTCCTTCCCAAAGTTTCTGAGACAGGCCCAGCGAAGAGGGCGCCAACTCCGAATCCGACAAGGTAAAGGCCTGAGGGAACAGACGTCAGTGATTCCGAAGTCTACAAAAGAACCAGATCCTGGTATTCCCGCGTGTTGGACGCACAACTGGCTCAAGGCTAGGTCGCCAACTTTCGACTTGTGCATCTAGCACTAGCTCATGTCAAAATAACAATGCGACTCACCAGTAGCTAGACTCTCCACAACTTCACTGACCCCGAACTCCTTCGCAGCCTCACTGACAGCACTAGCATCAATGGCACTGGCCAGACCGACCACAAACCCAATGCTCGCAACCATCATCGTCGCACATATCCGTTTCGTAATGCCCCAGTTGTGCGGATTCATGGGATCATTTTCCCCCTCGTACCCAACCACAAATACCTGGCCCTCGCCTCCTTCACGGGTCGAGCGTTTCCGAACTTGAATGCCTGTCATGGTCATACCGAGTGCCGTGCCTGCTGAACGGTTGGACTTGATGGAGGAGACGCGTGACAAGGCGGCCTGAGCCAAATCAGGGTCGTCGTCGGGGTCATCGTCCTCAGATTCGGATCCGCGGAGGTCATCTTCTAAGGTTGCTTCCTCTTCCTTCCTTGTGGACTCCTCTTTTCCTGGTTCGTGCCTCAGCTCACCAGGACGTACGCCTTCAGGGAAGCCAGTGGTAGAACCCTCAGCTTTCTCAAGATCACGATGGTCGTCGGTCGCATGGCTGGCCTCGGAGGAATTGGGCGATTGCGCGTCTTTCTTGTAGGTTCTCAGCCCCGCAGCCTTCTCTTGATCTCTTTCTCTCTGCGCTATTACCGCTGTGCGGAACCGGCGGTACTGGAGGTAGGACTGCATGGTCGCAGTCTGCTCGATGCGATGTCAGACAATTGGGTGTAGGAAAGCAAACGAACGAAGTGTCATCCCTAAGGGAGGAACAATAGCTGCGACTCCGTAGAGCCATGGTATCTGTCTGTCCTAGTGTCATGGAACCCCAGTGTCGTCGCTCTCTGCGGGTTCAACGGCATCTACAGAAACGGGGAAAGCTTGGCTATCTCCGAGCACATCTACACTTATCGTGGCATGGTCGGTACTTCGTTTTCGAAACCTCTAACCACACCTTGTGCGACAAGGAAATGGATGGAAGTGCCTCTGATGCCGCTAATAGTGCAACGCAATGGCTTTATTTCCGTCAATGCCTAACGTTTTCCCAGTAACTCTAATGCAGTATAAGTATTACGAGACTAACATTTATGATTGTTGGCCATCAACGTAGAGTGGTCGACCTAGGGCTTTGCATATGGAATTATTACAGATCCCATGACTGGAGTGTACATGTAATATCACACTATGCCACTCAGGTGTCATTCAAGAAAAAGACATACGATCGCTCTCAAGCTGACATGAATTTGTGTGGCTGTTCTATCTTCTTAGAATTTGTACACCTGTTCCTTGCTGTATCCAAGCTCCTTCAAGATTCCACCTAGCTCTCCTTGATCCGAAGGGCTCTTCTTTACTCCACTAATAGCTTTGTACATGGGCGCTGGTCCGCAAACAAATGCTTTGAAGTTGACTTCCTTTGGCTCGGGCAGTACCGTCTTCAACAGGTCCTTGGTGATGTACCCGCTGCCGTGTTGCCACCCTTCCGGTGGGTGGTCCAGCACGTAAAACGCCCGGAAGCGCTGCGGATATGTGTTCTCCAACTCCTCAAACTCTTTCTTCAGTAGGATGTCCTGCTCGGTCAGATTGCCGTACACAAGCGTGACCTTCGTCTTATCTTCCGGGTTCTTGAAGATGGCACGTGCGAGCTGATACATCGGCGTTATGCCAGTACCACCGGCAATGAGGGCGATGTGTTCGTGCTTGTTGGCTTCCCAAGGGTACTTGGGGATTGGCCCCTTGAAGTCGAGCCGTTGGCCGGGGTTCATGCTGTGCAGGTGCTCGGACATCGGGCCATCGGGATACTTCTTTACGAGCAGGTCAATGTAGGATTTGGTGTCTGGATCGCAAGCATTGTTAAGTGGTGGTCATGGAAGGACGCCCAGAGAGTCGTACCTTCATCGCTCACTGGCGTGTAAGGACGAATCACAGGCTTCTCCATTTCCGGGCCCTTGTGCTTCGTGATCAATGCGGCTGCACCACAATCAGTCAGTTGTATGGTTTGCCCAGAATTTTAGGATGACACACAAGCAACGTGCAGTCCAGAAACACTGTCCTCCTCCGGCAAGTGGAAGCGGAACTTCTTTGTGTTGTGATTGATCTCCTCCACGCTCTCGAGCACCAACGAGATGAAACCCTGGTCGCCACCCTTAAACGCCATCATTGGCTTCACGCCAGCGTCTTCCGGCTTGGCTGGTATGTTCTTCTCTTCGTTCTTGGAGGCAGGCATACCAGCCGCTTCGGACTCATGGCCTACTTTGCGAGACTTCATGCTCTTGTAGTAGTAACCACCGTAACCTGCGGCAGCCAGCATAGCGACTCCAATGGCAGCACTGGTGCCAATGTTCCCACCGTTTGAGGGTTCAGTCGCGTAGCGACGGACATGCTGCGATATAGTAGAACTGAATCAGCACATTTCTGTGGCGGTTTCTACGGCCAAAGCGCAGCAGACGCTTCGACGCTCAATTGATGAAACCATGGGCATTACTCACACTCCTCAATGCCGTCGCCGGACGGAAAAATCGTTGCGCAAACATGATGGTTTTGGTGTGTTCAGCGATGGACGGTGATTTGCAGGGGAGCTCGAGGATGGAAGAGGCTGAACGCTGAACCCTGGGCCCTGACGCAATTGAATTCCATCGCCTGTCCTTCGCACGCAAAAGTCAAACCAACAGTGGCAGCAACCATCGGAACTTTCACATCCTCTCAGTTCGGTGTCTGGATGCATCTCTCACGTGCTGTACAGACACATCGCATCGCGACCAAAGCTACATCGCATCCAGCTCGCTATCAGAAAGCGAACTGAAGCTGTAGAGGTGTCCACTCGGGAACGTGCACTCTCATGAACGAGTTACCAACGGGCTCTTCTCCGTATTCTGTGCTGACGTGAGGTTTCTGTGCTATTTCCTGCCTGACTCTGAAGGAACATCTCTCCATACCGTAGTTGAATAGTCGCGGCTTCTCCAGCGTCTTGAGCGGCTGCGGCTTGCAGCTGAACACCACCTCACCTGCTCAAGGCAGCAGCTCTACTCTATGCCGAACATGCTCCAGGAATAACGACAGAAGCCGATCATCCTTCGTATCAAAGTCCCCGGTCAACATGGCAGAAGAGCGTTCGAGGTCCCAGAAATTCTACAACTACCCCGAGCCGAGAGCATTCGATGTTCCCTACAAACTTCCTCCTCCACCAGCGAACCCAGTTGTCCGTGGTCTGCCCCTACACTTTGGAGCTTCTCTGTGCGCATAACTACTGGTTGAGTTTCTAAGCTGTTGCGCTAATCTTTGCGATCAGTATTGCCTCTGTATCTCCCATTCAGAACCTCCTTTGGAGCAACGCCGGCTTCAGTGGTCTGAGAGGTCTGCCAGAGCTTGAAGTCGTTGTGCCTCGCTATGATCCGACTGTGATTCCTGTGCAAGACTCCAATACTTCCGTCCAAAGGAACACAGATCCTAGGAGTCTTAGGCAGCCGACTCAGAGAGAGTCTCCCCTCTCGGGCCGATATCATTCAGTCTGGGACTTCCATGATGCATACCAGTCTGGTTACCTCACGCCCAGTACGGTGGTTGAGGCGCTTCTGCCTTTGATCCGGAGAGACCTGGAAGGGCCGACGAAGCATTCAAAAGCCTTCCTAGACACCAAGGTGGAACTAGTCAGAGCAGCGGCGGCTGCTTCAACTTTGCGCTACAGAAACAGAAAATCCTTTGGGATTTTGGACGGAGTCCCAGTCGCTGTCAAAGATGAGGTTGATCTCAAGGGTTACGGGAAGTGCTTAGGTAGCAAGAGGGATCTCACAAGCAAAGGAGACGCGACAAGCTGGTGTGTAGGGCAATGGGAGGAGGGGGGAGCCATCGTACTCGGAAAGTTAAACATGCACGAGCTTGGTCTGGACACCACAAACAACAATCCCAACTACGGCACTCCGCTGAACCCGCACAATGAGCACTACTACACTGGAGGTTCTTCCGGTGGCAGCGCATATGCGGTCGCAGCCGGCCTGATACCAATCGCTCTTGGCGCAGATGGCGGTGGCTCGATACGCATTCCTTCTGCTTACTGTGGTATCTATGGCCTCAAGACTTCTCACGGCCGTGTCTCCGCTCGTCCGACTCCAAGTCTGGCAAATACAACTGGAGTGGTTGGTCCCATGGCAAGCAACATGACCGACCTCGAGATCGCCTACAGAGTGATGGCAGTTCCCGATCCCGGTGATCCATCGTCTGCTCTCTTCCCACCCCCGCATACCCCAGATGCTCCTCCGAAGAAGGTCATCGGGATCTACCAAAGGTGGTTCGACCGTGCCGACGCTCCTGTCCGCGCGGCATGCCAACTCGCTCTCGACTACCTGGAAGCCAAGCTCGGCTATGAGATCGTCGACATCACGATCCCCATGATTCACGAAGGCCAAACCGCCCACGCCATGACGATCCTCGCCGAGATCTCCTCCTCCTTCCCCGATGTCACGGGTCTCACCGCAGCAAACAAAGTCCTCCTCTCCGTCGGTTCGAAAACGCCCGCCACGGACTTCCTCCAGGCGCAGAAGGTGAGGAACCTGCTGATGATGCATCTGGCGTCTCTGTTCCGCCGGCATCCAGGCATGGTCATTGTGACGCCTACGACGCCGAATGCAGGCTGGCACATCAGCGGCGGCAAAGGTGATTTGAAGTACGGCGTCAGCGACGGCAACACGAGTGTCAGAAACATGGAGTATGTCTGGCTGGCCAATTTCACGGGGTTGCCTAGTTTGAGCCTTCCGGTGGGCTACGCGGACCCTGTTCAGGGTGAAGGCAAGATCCCCATAGGGCTTATGGGGATGGCTGAGTGGGGAAGCGACGATGCTCTGATCGAGTGGGGATACGACGGCGAAAGTTGGCTGCATGATGGGTTGGGTGGGGGACGCAGAAAGCCAGATGGTGAGGGTTGGGTTGATGTGTTGAGGTTGACCAGAGACATCCAGGTCTACCAGAGCTCAGGAGATTGCTAGGAAGGTTTGGTTCGTGCTACGACAGCGGTGTTTCACATCCATACCATCCCATCAAATGCGCGCACGTCTTCAGGTCCCTCGAGGAAAGTGCCAATATGTTGTGTTGATCCTGCTCGGAAGCAGAAGCCGGCACACGACGGCCGTGGTGGCCAGGCCACCAACATACCACGTCGACGACAGCGTTGACCGATTCTCGTCCACCGTCAACGATGCTAGACCATGATCGCGAGACTCAAGCAGTACCCCTACAGACCATCAGACGCGGGAAGATTTCCTGTCAAGAGCAAACGCAGCAGGGGGTCTGAAACCAAGTTCCACGGCAAAAGGACAGCGTACGACAGAAGCCGGCCCGTCCAAGTTGCCTGTTTCTGCCCTGCCCACACGAACTCGACCCGAGAGCTTTCGGGTGACGACCTGACCTGTCTGGCCCACAGCCCACACTGAGGCTGGCGGGTCCCGGATTCAACACTTCGAGAGAGGCTGTCCTCTCACGTCTCGGCCGGGGACAGCCCAAGGTGCCTTCCATAGCAAGGACGCGGTCCCCGGGCCCAGATCCAGGCTCCGCGCACGAGCGGACGCAGAACGCGGGCCGAAAGCTCGCAGAGCCGTTACGGCACTCGGGATCCCGCGCGGCAGTGAGTCGCCCACCAGCCCGCCGACCGAGCAGTCTCCGGTGCGTAGCCGGCCTCTACGCGCGGCAGAGCGCACGGCGCGCCCCAGTAGTTCTCCTCGACCCGTGGCCGTGTGTGCAAATCTCGGCAGCTGTCGACCGGTGCTGATCTCATGAGAAACACCGTCGCTGCACGCGCTCCTTTTCTTTCGAATGCCGCCCCCCTCCCCCCCCAATGAGTTTGTTGCCGCACGCGTGGGACGAAGACGTCTTTCGCCGCCGTGTCTCGCGTTTGCGCGTCCGTGACGCGGTAGTCACGGTGGCTGGAAGCGGGACTGGGCTTGAGCGGCGGGATGCCGTTGTTGCGGGTTGTCTAGGGGAGCGGGTGGGACGCTGGCTGGTTGGAGAGAGTCGAGGGATTGTTGTACGTTGCACGACGGCCGGAACGGTCGTCCGCAAACTAGCTGCATAACTCATCGACCACGAAAGCCCTCACAGATGCCCACCGAACCTCTCGCGCAGCCCCCGATGCCCAAGCTCGATGGACGTCATCTGTGCTCGATTGCCGCGCCGGAAACGCCTCCGCGCCCAACCTCCCCAGACCCTCTCGTCATGGCTTTCCGCAACCTGCATGCGGAAATGCCGTCGCACAAGACCGAGCGGCTGGCGGTGTCTCGCATGCACGATTGTGCAATGGCACATGCGAAACGTCCGTGGGGCCGCCGTGGCAGCCCTGTGCGAAGAATGACACGAGGGTGGGGGTGGTGGTGGATGGGGCGTCCGCTTGCGGACAATCCCGGATGGGAGCGTCGAGTCAGTGGCCTGCATGCTGCTGCCAAGGGTCGATAGACGTGTCCACGACGCCAATCGTCGAGGCAGTGACGACAGTCATGATGGTGGGGTGCATGGCCAAAGCGACAGAAGCGTCGTCGTTCAGTAATCAGTTGTGCTCGAGCGACTCTATTGGGGATGAGCGGACCCGATTCGTACAGCTCGCTAAATGTCGAAACCAAAGACGCCTGCACCCAGTCCCTTCCCTCTATCACGCATCTACAATAGAACGGGCAAAGTTGCGAACAGAACGAGGCCCCTGGCGAAGAAGCAACAGATGTCGCCAAACAGTACTTGAAACACAGGGTACTGTACTCCAGGAAGCCATCTATGTGCAAGGCTCAAAACGACGGGAGGAAAAGGCGCCAGCCGAGTAATGATACTTTTCGGAGTGCCATGAAGGCGGGAATCGTATGAGCAGAGTGAAACGCTAGACAGAATTCCCTCCGAAAACGCCCCTAGTGCAAACGTGACGTCGTGAGAAGCGCGGATCAGCGTTCGAGGGAATCGGCAGATGCAACATCGGTGTAGTTGGGTATCGTGAACGGCGGACATGTCGGCGTCTCGAGATGGGGAGACACCTATGTGTGGTATGCCGCAACCAAAAAGGATGAAGGCCGGTAATCCCAAGAGTCTGAATGAACGCCGTGAATGCAGAAGGGCAAAAGAAAAACTCCTCCGTAGGGCTTTTGATGGTGGAGAACACACGAGGTAATATCAGTGGAAGAGGAAGCTGGCTCGAAGTGATGCCATGCAAGGTTTGATGGCGTACCGGTGGACCGATGGTGGGTTTGAGTGAGCGGATTCTGTGAGGCTCTCAAAACAGCCCGTTGTTGTCTCCTAAGCCTAGGAGACCTGCTCCGGCAACATTGACATTCATTGCACTGATATGGCTCGGTGCCCCTGGGACCGCTGCAGGGTCGAGTTTGAGCTCCGGGTTACAGGGCGGCGAATGCTGCCGATGGTATTTGAGACCATTCAGATTCTTGTACCGTTTCCCACACACTTTGCAGCGGTACGGCTTCTCCTTCTCCATGCCGACAGTGCCGGGGTATGGAACAGAAGTGACCGGATCAACAATCGAGAAAGTGCCATCCGGGTTCTCTTTGAGTTGCTGGTTTTGATGACCGTGCTATGGATGTGTTAGAGATACATACATGACACGGTAAACGCGCAGACTTACCTGTTTGTGATACTTAAGCCCGTTCTGGTTCTTGTAGGCCTTTTCACACCCAATGACCGGACACCGGAAAGGCTTGATCTCCTCACCCGGGAAACCGACGGGATTTCCGCCCATTCCAGCCATGAGCTGCTGCTCACGCATTCTTTTCGCAAGCTCACCGTTGGCGCCAAATTGCCCGTTCGTGAAACCGGTATGCTGGTTACTGAAGCCGCCTTGCTTGCTGAATAGGCGTTTGGCAGGTTCATCTATGTAAAGGTTGGACATGCTGGAAGTGAAGTTGCCTTTGTTGCCCCAGTCTGTGTTGACGCCTTGCATCGTGGTTGGGTCGAAGTTGGGATCAAAATTTCCATACAGGTTGCTAAGGTCTTGATCAAGCTCCGCTGGTGTTCCTGGCACCGAAGACTCAGGCGAGCTCTTGTTCTGATGCTGGTTTGATGAAGCCGTACTGAATGTTGGGGTGTTCACGGACGATACTGTCGGGTTGTGCTGAAGAGGGAAACCTTGGTTGCCGGCTTGCGGTGTGGTGGGAGTAGAGGATCGTAGTCTTTGCTGGCCTTGCAGAGCGTTTGCCATATTTACATTGACCGAGGGCATGTGTTGGTTCTGACGACCAAACTGTTGTTGAGGCTGGAAATTCTGATGCGCTTGAGACTGCTGCTGCTGCTGCTGAGCTGGTAATCCAGAGGTTGCATCGTCCATCTCCATGTCCTCTAGATTGTCCAAGTCCTGTACCGGCGCGAGTGACGTTCCCCCGAACATACTTGAGGAATTTTGTTGAGCACCATATCCAGACGCAGTACCTGATACGCCGTTGAGCCCAGACTGAGTTCCCTGATATGCATTTGCCGCTTGCTGTCTCTGACTCTGTTGCTGGGCCGCAGCTGCGGCGTTCGACGCATCAGCGGTTTGTCGATTGGGGAAGGCCGGTCGTTGACTTTGAGGCGTTCTTCCCATCGTCTGCGTCGGCACCTGGGCGTGTGCTTCCTCGTAGTGTTGCAAGAGCTCATGCAACGAGTCTAAGGTTTCGCCACAGCAGATGTAATCCTTCATGAATTGGGCTTCCATCTTTGGCAGATACGAAGAGGAGTGGAAGGAGGGTGATTGGAAGTTGTACGGAGAAGTCCCTGCCATGATGATACTGCAGCAGACGCAGAGTCAGTCCAGTTCAAGAGGGTACACATCGTCAATGTCGTCAACGTGTAGATTTGGGAGGAGTTGCTGTCAATTCGAAGGGAGAACGCTTACTCATCACGTATCCAACTCCCAACCGACACCCCACCCCAGCTCATGCCGTTTGCAAGACTTCCTGCCAGGGCGGTGCTCTCCCTCCGAAGCCTGTCGTTAACATATATCGGTCTGGCGCCGCTCCCACCCTGTGACGTTCCGAACATGTTTCCGAAGGACTCATGTCGGCCAGGTGTTGGCCTGCCCTCGTTGCCGGCTCTGTGTCCCACGGTGAGGTTTGAGGTTGGGCGCGCGCCAGCTTCTTGAAGTTGGGAAGTGAGGTTCGAAGTCTGGTTGCGTGGTGACGAGGAGCCATAGCGCGGTTTGGTTATGTCTATCGGTGATGCTGCCATCTTGTGCAACGAGGGCTTTGGAGAAGAAGCAGGAAAGAGGGTGAAGGCGGAGTCGTCGTCGTCGGGCGGGAAAAGGAGATCTTCGTCGTGGTCCTCGAGATCGTTATGGCGACAGATCCACGGATCCTCGGGCTGCTTCCTCTGCGACGAGAGGAACCTCCGAGGCTGCACAGTCCCGAGCGCGGGTGTGCTTATAGGAGTGCTCTCGGCTGTTGACTCTCGTTCCGTAGGCGAGAAGGTGAGAGGCGGCGGCGTTTCTGCTGACGAGGTCAGGTTTGCGGTTTGCAAGGAGCAGGGCGAGGAGGCGATTACGCAAGTGAGGAGCAGCAGGTGGAGTCGATGGTGAGATGTATGGTGTCAAAACACCAACACATGGAAAATGATATTCGCGTTACAGAGAAGCAGAGAAACAGAGAGAGCAGAGGGCCGCGCTCGTCTGTCGTCCCTCGAACGGGCTAATATGTCAGAGGCAGGGTGATGAAACGGGCAGTCGCATGAGCTGTACGGTAGGGTAGTTGGACGGATATATCCAGGGCGCGCTTGTTCGACGAGGCAACCCTAAGCAGCCAATGACCAACTGGCGGCGCCACCAGCTGGACGTGCTGCTGTCCGCCTGCGCTCCTCTCTTCCGGATGGCAGGATGTCGGTGATATTACGGGTTCGGGGCGTCGAGCGCCTGGCAAGACAGCAGCAGGCTGGCGGCGAAGTCCTGCTGCGACCCGGGTTCGTGAGGGAGCGATCGCTGTTGTTGATCGAGTGCTGTAGGGGCGGGCACAGGGAAGGGCGGAGCTAGCTACGTAATTGTCTGTACCGCAGTTCGAAGCCACCCGCCAAGCGCTTCGAGAACAATTGTGTGGAAGCCAACGGTCGAGGGGGCTTGCATGGAACGACGCTCTGCACCACCATGTCCGCTTTGGAGGCGCGCTCACACTCAGCTTGTACGGGCTTCCCAGCGAGGACTGCGTGCCTCTGGAGCCATCGGAGCAGGGCCTGGCAACCACTACATCCGCCAGCGGCGAGATTCGACCTGGATGACAGCGTCCATTCATCGCCTTCCCCGAACGACGTGCGGATGTACACTGCTGAGCGATGCAGGCATGAATGCAGCGCTGGTTCAGGGTAAGGGACCCACTCGGTGACAAGCTTAACATCTACCGCTCAGGCAACATCATCCACACGCCCGTTCACGCGGACACCGCGGACGCACACTGCAACAAGCAGCACTGCCGAGATATCTCAGAGGCCTAACTTGACCGCCGGAGGGCCAGCCGGATCGACACTAGGCGAGCTCTCGCGCCAAACGGCCGCTCTGCGGCGGACCAGCAAGATGCCAAATGAATCATCAGCAACGGCAGAACGACAGTCGTTGGGGTTTAGTCACGTCCACAGGCAGAGCCTCAATACATGAAGTGACTCCTGAGCCCACCCTCGCCTGCTCCGTGGGGCCTGCCTCGGCGCGGTGGTGGAATGGCTGGCCAGAAACAGGGTCTCGAGAAATCTACCGTTGACATCGCTTCGAGCTCGTATGGTGTGAGACACGGTACAAGTACGGGCCACTCCATACCCAGGGATACCCAGGGATTGGAGCTGTCAGCTGCAGGTAGCGCTCCAGACCTATCGTCCATGCTCTCTACTAACAACCCTGCACGAAGCACGAGATACACGGTGCTGTGTACTGTATCTGGGGGACGCGCTTGTTCACTGCGATCTGTAAATCGCCGCGATGCTGCGTACGCAATGCCGGGTTGTCCCCAGATCTTGATCATCAGTCTCTAGACCCTTGCCTCCGCACAATCCCGAAATCAGCACGCTGAGACACAGGCAACAAGAAGCATACCAGAAGTATCAAGGCCTCGGCCATGTTGTACGGAGTGTGCCACGTTGTCTGAACGGCGTCTTGTGTCAACCTTCAGCCTCAATCTCGTAGCTGTTGATCGCTTGTCAGTTCTTGTATTGGGTTGCTTCAAGTAGTCCTACGTGGGTCATACCTGTTGCTCCTGTGCTTCGGTTCGAATCTGAAGTCCTTGTGCGCGGGACCCAAAAACATCTCACTAAAAGAACATCAGCAAGAAGAATGATACGGGAGCTTAGGAGAGTCTCACCTGATCTTGATCCAGTCTTTGTAGTTGTCGCTACTCAGTAGTGTCTCCAGCTCGTTTCTTCCCTTGTACGCCGGCGGTCGATCCTGTATATGAGGCGGCAGATGCTCCAACAAGCCGACAGGAACGTAACGACAAGCGAAGCTCAACCACTCGAGAAGGAATCGCCTCGTAATACCAACCCCAATCTCATCGGAACCCCAGTTTTCCAGTCCGTACTTTGCGTACTTCTCAATGTATGCCAAACGCTCCGTGGCGGACTTGTCCAGATATTGTCCCTGCTCTATCTCCTCGAAGATCCAAGGCTTGATGAGAGCACCGCGGGCGACCATGACGGAATCTACTTTGCCATGTGCGATGTGCTCGTTGTAGTCGACGTGGGAGTAGCAATCACCGTTGCCTATGAAGTAGACCTTGCCGTTGTTCGATGACGAGAGCTGTCGTGGATCCGGCCCTGCCATAGTATCGGCGCGTCTCGAGTCCATTTCATTAAAGCCTTTGAGAAGGGTGGCGCAGTCAGCGATATAACTCCAATCCGCACTTCTGGTGTACCGTTGCTGTCTGCTTCTGCCATGGAGCGTGATCGCTGCAACACCCGCAGGTCCTTCTCCCAATTGCTGAATCTCAGGACCGCCTAGCGCCAACCTCTCCACAAGCTTCTCCGCGGTTGGTTTTCCGTCTTTCGTACCCATTCGAATCTTGACCGTAATCGGAATCTCTTGGGAAACTGCGTTCATTCCACGAAGCATCTTCTCGAGCTTGCCGGGAGAGTCAAGCAAGGCAGATCCGGCACCCTGTCTATACACCAGATCGATTGGACACCCGCAGTTGAGATCAATCGCACGAAGATGGGGACACAGTGCAGTAAGTACCTCGGTGGTCTTGAGTGTATTCCAAGGCTTGTTGCCAGCGATCTGTGCACCGAACTTGAGATCTCTTGAGTTGTCGTACTCCTCAACGACAGATGTCGGACGGTATCTAGGTGGTAGTGTTTCTGATTCGTGTGCCTTCATCAAGGCCCATTCGCTTTTCTCTCCTTGCAAGAGTGGTAGCCCCATCGCCATTTCAGACCAGGTGACTTGAGCACCTAGCTCGACACAGAGACGTCTGAATGGCAGGTTGCCTTGTGTAGTGAGGGGAGCCAGCACAGCAGTTTCCGGCCCGTAGTAGATTCGCCTCTTCTCTGATGGGAGGAAGGGAGGTTCCGTATACCGAGCTCTATTGTCCTCCAGTATTTCATTCGTGCCGCGCTCCTCGACTGTCCCATCTTTGGCTTCTGAATCATTTTCGTCTTTATTCCCGTCCTTTCCTCTGAATCGATCA
Source organism: Cryomyces minteri (assembly GCA_005059845.1). NCBI lineage: Eukaryota > Fungi > Ascomycota > Dothideomycetes > Cryomyces > Cryomyces minteri. The sequence continues at coordinate 54,736 of NAJN01000011.1, forward strand.
TCTACCTCTTTCTGTCTCTTGATTAACCAGTCGTTATAGGCATCGGCTTTCGGTGTCTTGATGGCGTGCTTCTTAAGATCCATCTTTGTTTTGGAGCTGACGATGTTTACCACTCCCACGCCCTCATCCATGACTGCCTCCTGATCCGACTTAGCTTGCCGGGCGGCATCTTCCAGCAATACCAACTCTTTCCTCCCATCTTCCATGTCGCGTTCTTTCGAGTGGGACCCCACGAACCGGCATCTCCATCCAACAGAGCATGTTCCCTTGGCATCCCAAATTGGGCACATCCCATTGAACGTCGTCAAGTCTTCCCGCTTGCCCTCCTTTAGGTACCTGCGAAGATCGTGTTCGTACTTGCACTTGTCTCCAAATTTACAGTCCCGTGGCGAGAACTCCGGACTCGAAGATCGTGACATGCAAAGCTGTAAGCTGTCCCTGGAGCTTCCGAAAGTTCTAGCGGTGTTCTGCCCCCTGTTCTTGTTTCTGCTCTTGTTTTTGCCACCCGATTGCCGGTCCCCGTCTTCCACACCCTTTGACGAGGCCTCTACTGCGTCGTCGTCTCTTGTATCGCGCTTTGAAGACCTGCTTCCAGGCACATGTATGAGATACCTGTCGTGATGTGTCAGCCTAGTGTGACAAGAGCTCCCGGCAGGTTTTGAACTCACTCAGACTTTACTTGTGCGACTCCCCTCATTCTCTCACGAGGTTCAGAAGGGCCCAGGATGCCCGATGTGTCGACCTTCTGTCTCTTGGCAGGCGGTGACCCGTCGCCGTCATCGTTGTTCTGTTCATGGGAACCATTCCGCTCGATCTTCTCCGCCCTTGTGGTCGCTGAATCGCCCGGTAGAATTCGTTGCTGGGGATGAGCTGGTTCAAGCTGGACGCCAGGCGAAGGCTGCCGGAGTTTAGATGATGAGTCTAAGGGGTTGACGGCTTCTGATGCGCCATTGATGCCATTGAGAGAGTTTGTCATAGTTGTGGAATGTGGAAAGAGGAGAAGGCAGACTGTTGGAAGACCAAAAGAGTTCCTCTTTCGTGAATCTGCATAAAACGTTATCTATACAAGTAAGGTAACGTATTGAGTACATGTACCTCAGAGCGGAATCGACTTGCAGTAGCGTGTTTCGCTTTCCCGTGACAAATTCCCTGTTTCGCTGTTTCGCTCGCTTCCGAGTTGTTTGGGTTGTGCGTTTGCGTACGTCACTGCTTGAATCACTCTTGCTGTCCTTCCAACGACTTCCTCGACGCCCTCAACACCCTCAACCCTCCAGTGCTCCATCACCCACCTCCATCCTCCTCAATTGCTCGATCAAGTCGTCTCCAGGAATACTTCCAAGCTTCAGGCTGCTCGTACAGACACTCTTGACAGGTGTCGTGTGCCCCGCTCCAGCTCGCAACCCCTTCAAAACACGCATCCAAGATGACGCTTTACTACTCCCTCGTAAGTCCTCTTCCACCGTTCTCGCGTTCTACCGCGCCACATTTCGCTTCTGCCAGAGCTGCTCCTTTCAGTCTGCATCGACTCATCATCATGGGACTGATATACACGCCGGTTCTGATGTCCCTCAAGCCTTGTCGTGTTTGCTTGTGCTGAATCAGGACACTGACTGACCAAATCTTCCCCTACAGACGTTCATGCTCCTCGTGACCGAGATGGTCGTCTTCATGTCGTTGATCATCCCACTGCCGTTCACTTGGCGTCGCAAGCTTTTCACGTTCATATCGGAAAGTCCGCTGGTAGCCAAGTTACAATATGGAATGAAGGTAGGTCTTGATCTGAAGTGCATTCACTTGTCAATACTAAAAGCGTGCTAGATCACATTCATCTTCATCCTCATCCTCTTCGTTGACAGCGTCAACCGTGTTTATCGCGTTCAGGTTGAACTCGCGTCTGCCACAAAGGACAACAAAGCCGGAGGGTACGCACAGTCCTGCGCTCGACCCACATGTTGGCCACGATCACTGACTATCATCCTAGAACCACTATACTCGGGGGCTCTGAGCGTATGGAAGTCCAGGCTCGCAAGTTCTACTCTCAACGCAACATGTACCTCTGCGGTTTCACCCTCTTCCTCTCGCTCATTCTCAATCGCACCTATGTCATGATCCTTGATACCCTTCGCCTTGAGGAGGAGGTCAAGCGTCTCAAAGGTGACCCAGCTAGCAAGGGCAAGAACGCTTCTGCACTTGGTGAGGCTGGCAACGCTGGCGAGATTGGTCGCCTGAAGAAGGAGCTTGCCGCCAAGGAGCGCGACATCGAGACAATGAAAAAGCAGACACAGGGCCTCACCAACGAATACAACAGGATGGGTGATCAGGTCTCTGGCAGCGACAGCATCCCCAAGAAGGAGCGGTAGATTACTGGTCAGTCAGGCGCTTGACATCCTGGTGGACCTTCTTGACCTTGGCGTTTCGTATCTCGAAACCAGGTCCGTCGGTTTTCGTCGAGTGGTGTGTTCACGAAACATTGCACATGCGCCAGGTCATACGTTTCCTTTGGGCAACAACAGTCAAAAGTTCGTCTTACTCTTGCTTCGGACAGGTGCGGGCCAGGCGGAAGAGTGGCTATGCTCACACTACGATTGTGTACCACACATAGAATGAATCCTAGTTGTTACTGAAAGACCTTTGATGTGACAAACACTGCATATGACACGTGCGTGAACCAGATTCATCTGTCCACAAGTTAGCCTGTTCTATTCACACGTCCAGGGTGTGCGCTGCGCCCAACATCCTTGCCGCAAATCCAAAGATCCAACTCGGTCAAGCACGATTGCACTAACGCCAAGCATCTGCGAGTGCTCACGGTAGTGGTATGCCGATCAGAGGGGCAGCCAGGATTGATTGTTGACGGAGTCACTTTTGAGTTCTCCATCTAGACGGATTATTGCTTCATCTTCCTACCCATTCTAGAAGCCGAACCCGAACCCCAGCCCCAATCCTCTAACAAACCTGACCTCGTCCGCCTGCCGCTCCAGCGCCCTCCGCATCGTCTGCCCATACTGCCTCTCCGCGTCCAACCGGCTCGCCTCCTCCGCGCTCTCCGCCCGCTCCTCAAACGCACTCTGTTCCCACGCCGGCGCGCCGAACCCCAGCAGACCCAACCGCCCATCGCCCGTCCAGAGCAGCAGGTTGTCCTGGTTTGCTTTCCTGTTCTCGCCGCCGCCGCCGCCGCCGCTGCCATGTGTAGGCACAATCTTCTGCACAATGTCACCCTGTCCTGGCTCCTCGTTCGGATTCGCGAAGAGGCCGTAGTTCCCGGCGTCGTATGCGTAGGGTTCGTGCGCGGCCTGATTGATGTTGTAGCTCCGCACCTGCGTGACCCCGTCGCGCTCAACCCATTTCAGGTTCCCGTCGCCGTCGGCGAAGACCAGCCGCGTGCCGTGCGCGGCGACAGACAGCAGTTTGGAGCTCGACGCCGTCTGCCGGTTCTGGTACGAGGTGTTGCGCGACCCGAGGCCGGGGCCGTCGGACGAGAGCGTGGCGTACGCGGGCTCGGAAGACAGGCCGTACAACTCGAGCGAGCCCTTGCCCTTGTACTCTGCGGCGGCGACGATAGTGTGGCCTGGGATGGACTTGGCGGCAAGCACGTCGGCGATGGAGAGGGCCGTGTTGCGCATGAGGTCCAGCTCGCGCGGGATGTAGGGGTAGGGGAGCGAGGTAAGGCAGGAGATGCGCGCACCCGAGTGTACGGTGCCGCGCAACTTAGGAAAGACGCGGCGATCATAGTTCAGCAGGCTCGTGAAGCGCCCGCCGACCCAGATGTCGCCGTTGCCGTCCCACTCGCGCGTCGGCAGGTGCAGGATGGAGAGCGGCCCGGGCTGGGAGAGTGTCGCGTGGGAGGGGTGGTGGTCGCCGGTCAGGAGGCGACGGAAGTCGGACTTGAGAGCTGCACCACCTATCAGCTCGCAGCGAAGAGACGAGTCTTGTTTCCGAGTAACTTGGCTATCTCTCGGGTCGTGGAGATGGAGTGTCATGTTCGTTCCGATGGTCAGTGGTGTTGGATGTCTCGCCTCGGATAAAACAGTGATTGGGAATGGGAATGTCTTCTGCGAAACGACCTGTAGCGTGTCGAGATCCACCTCGTTCAGGACGCTTTGCACCGCGAAGAAGGCCTTCCGTTGTCTGCTGTCGACACTCACGCATTCAATTGCCCCAGTCTCGGTCATAGTGGCTTTACTTTGTAGTGTAGCGTTTTGACTGCTCGCGTTCAGTCCTCTTCTCGAGAGCAAGCCCAGAGAGCTTCTGCCAACAATTCGGCCTTGTAGAGTCGCGTCATCTCCAGGCCTTGATCCTATGTCCCATATGCAGACACTACCGTCTTCTAGTGGCGCGATCACTTTATCCACCATCTGACTGTTGTTCTCACACAACGTGCCCATCCCAGTGACCTCCAATACTTCTTTCCCGTTACTACCTCCAACAGTAGGTGTTTGCAACCAGCTCGTATGTATCGGCGCATGTCTGTGGGTATACTCCTGATAGTAGTTGGTTTTCTCGCCTGGGTAGGAAGGATCCCAGTTCGCCATCGCTCTTCTCCTCTCTTCAGCGGCCAGTCTGTGGGACTGCATCTCCGCTTGTGGCACACTTGGATCATGCACTGCGGGATACCTGCCAGGCAAGGCACTCATCGCTTGCCGTAGAGCCACGAGACTGGGCTCTTGGGCGGACATCAGCTCCTGCCGGCGACGCAGCGCCTCTGCGCGGGAGTTGTCGAAGCATATCGTCTTCCACAGCTTGTCGTCGCGGGTCAGAGAGAAGAAGCTGCGGGACACTGATTGGAGCCTGATGGTGTCTATGGGTTCGAGGACTGTATGGGTCTTGGTGAGCTGGAGGGGTCGTCACTTTGTACGTGGGACTTTGACAGAGGAACCCATACAGGAAACGATGTGAAGAACGATCTCGGCCGGCAGCTGATCCACGTTCATAGGGTCGGGTAGACAACACAGAGAAGCATGCACCTTCTCTGCATTCCAAACACCCTCAGAAAGATGTCTTGGGAGACGCAAGTCAAGACAGTGGGAGGACAGAAAGGCACGACTTCGGTCTGGATGAGGCCGAGGTACTCGTGTCTACCTTGGAGTTTATATAGCATGCAGGGATCCGCATGTCAACTATATAGTGTCGATCTCGTGCCTGTTTCCGGCTTCATGTTCAAGGTTGTCGACGTTCAGTGCCGACAGTCCGTCTCACGGTGCACAGCTGCATAAAGCGCTGATGAAGCAGTCGCACTCATAGCTCTTTGGTCGTGAAGGCGACTTTGCAGAGCGGACAGCTTGATTTGGGCCGTCTCACATCACATGCTCGTGATGCTTCGTCTCTGCCTGCATGTTGTAGAATTGACCCCTCATTCTGTGTTCGTTCGTATAACATCACTCTCATTGCTGTGCACCTTCGTCCATGTTGTGACGAAGTCCAGGGCTCGTGATGGAAGACGAGCTGATGATTATCGAGCGGACGAAAGCACGGAAGAGAACAGTATCATCAGAGATATGTCTAGGTGTATATAAGAAGATCAACTTCGAAGGCCGGATTCACAAGCATCAGTTCATCTCAACTTTGCTCTACAGACCAAAGCAGTTCCGCAAAGTCGTATTAGCCCTTCCCAGACCTCTCGAACAATCCTCCAGCCCGATAATCCTCACATTTCTCCATTCGGAATCTAATCACTGCAGCAATGGCCACTGTTCTAGTGTCAGGAGCCAACAAAGGCAAAGACTCTCAGGCGCTGCGTGTTACTTGAGAACCTTCGGCTGACAACCTTCCGTCCTTGCCAGGCCTTGGGTATGGCTTCGTCCAAAAGTATTCTGCCCGACCCAACACCACTGTAATTGGCACTATCCGTGACCCTTCAGCCGCATCTTCCAAGGTGCTGTACTATGTTCCCAAGGCATTCGGCAGCAGCATCATCCTTGTGAAGGTGGAGAGTACTTCCGAGACTGATGCCACTGAGGCAGTCAAGTCTATCTCTACCTTTGGCATCGACCACCTGGACCTGGTCCTTGCAAATGCTGGAATCTTCAAGCTGGCAGCTTTCGTGCCTGTCACTGACTTGGAGATCCCGGACCCAATGGAGCACGCCAACGTCAATGCCGCCGGTGTGGTTCGGCTGTTTCAGGCTGTCCTACCCCTTCTTGAGAAGTCTGCACAGCCGAAGTTTGTCATCATCTCCTCTTTGGTTGGCAGCATTGGAGGCATAGATCAGCTCCCCTACCCTCTTGGATCGTACGGCGCTTCAAGGCAATAATCAACTACCTCATGCACCACATTCACTTCGAGAACGAGAACCTCATCACTTTCTCCATCCACCCAGGGTAAGTCGTCATTTGTCTCTGGGCCTAGTCAGGAAACATCAGGACCACGCTGATTCATTTGATGTAGTGGAGTGCAGACAGACGAGGGCGACAAGGCAGCTCAGTCTTTGGGGCTTCCTGGCGCGGAAATCAGTGTGGATGACAGCATCGACGGCATGATATCCATTGTATGTTCAACTCTTCATTCTTTCTGGCTCATACTGTGAAACCGCTGACTCGCCTTGTAGATCGACACGGCCACAAGAGAGGAGACGTCGAGCACGTTCCAATGCTATGACGGAAGGCCGATGCCGTGGTAAGGACGTCCCTCTCCGTGAAGGAGGATAACACCCAAACTAAAGATTGGCTACGAACGTCTTCAATGCATGACTGCTGTACTCGATAGGAGTTGACTGTTCGAAATTTAGCATAGGCCAAAACCCCGAGAGACGGTATACTGTACAATCCATTAAAGAGTGATATCCTGCTCTGGTGTTCCACACATCTCTAGGGTCACAGAGGGTGCGAGAAGCCTAAGTGGTGGGGTATACTTATACGGCTCAAAAAACGTAGGTTGTCGATTTACTCCTGTAACGAAGAACAATACAACAATGTATCATCTTGTCCGCCTCAGATTAGTGTGGAGTATTCTTGGATATTAGACGTGATACTCGCAGAAGAAGAACATCAAAATGTGGCGGGTTTCAAGATACCGCAGACAGTAAGGAATAACAAGCGGCAGCCCACGAGTTCCACACCTAGCGAGAGTCGTATGGATGTATTTGACCAGCTAGACTTCTCTCACCCCATGTGGAGTGACTTGCTTCGTCACGATACAGCCTCTTCCGTTCCGTTCCCGAGAGAGGCAGCAGTCCAAAGGGGGCTACACGATCCAAGTAGGAAAGGGGTACCATCGCCAGCAATTGATGTCTAACAAGTTGGCTCGTTGAACTCCCACAGCGTGCAATGGGTTGTTTGGTCGAGGACCCTGACATGCTGATTACAAATCTTGGGATTCGTAGATCTGGTGTGACCCGCCGACGCCTTTGTGCCCTTCTGAGGCCATGATAGCTAGTGAACTGTAAAAAGCCGCGTGTCTCTTGGCTGTTCCGATGAACTGTGATGGAAGCAAGGTCTAATTGGTGTTCCGTGCAAATAAATACGGTACAAAGCAATGCAACGTTCCACCCGTTGTACTTGTAATCAAGCTTTCTGGCTCAAGGTAGATCCCGCTACAGCCGAGCGCGTTCAGGGCGTGGCACTCCCTGGTCACTCTCTGTCCAACTCACTCGTCGGCCCTGGATCAGTCTGACCTCACCTTCTTCCTCTCGAGGTCTCAGGAGCAAACCGACATGTTGACGAGAGAGCTCGGATTATACCTGCCACCTTCACGATCACCGTGAGTCGCTATGAGTACGTTGCGCCCGCTTCCGATGGTGATGCTTGACCCCCAAGGCGATCCGCTCTCCTCCGTTGACCTCTCTGGCTCATATGTGAAACTGACCACTCTGTCGTAGGTGCTCAAAGCCTCGCTGTAATCACTCTGATCTTCCCAAACCCCGAGTGGAAGCCTATAGATAGTAGGCAATTCCAGCGCGCAAATGTACTACCAGCTCCGGATCTTGTCATTTGGGTCATTCCTGTACTGACTTGGTGAACGATTCAAGAGCAACATCTCGTACAGTGCTATCATCGATGGCAGCATTCGAACTCTTTCGTCCAACACGGCGACCGCGGGTCAAGACGTGACTGGGCTTCTCTATGTCCCGGATCTCGACACCTCGGACATCTGCTTCAACGCATCTCAACCTTACGTCCCCAAGAACGTGACGCGGCAGCGAAATCTCCCCAACACTGATTACGACCTCGTCGCCCTTGCACCATGGATCTCTCCAGTGTGTACCCTATCCTATCTGGCCGCAGCCCGCTTAGACCCTATTCGAGGCTTCATCTTCTACCTTCCCGATAATGGCACGGGAATCCTGCCAACAGCCAACAGTCCAGTTTGGGGCCTCGGGGATGGTGGACAGTGGAAGTCGACGAACAGATACCCGGTCTATGCCATACCGGGCGCCCAGGGTACCGAGTTGATGGACCAGTTGGCGATCTACTCTGGCAATATGACCGATGTGCCCAATGGACACACGTTGACCGAAATGGGATTTGACTCAAGAGACTATGTTAGATTGTTCATGGACATTGATACTGGTAGTTTATCTCTGATACAGAGTCTAGACGAACGCTGACAATGTCCTAGGCAGTCGAGCTATGTTACCGAGTCTCTGGGTCTTCCTGCTTGTCGTCCTCGGTATACTCCTTGCGATCATTGGATCGACCTCTCTCTTGATGCATTGGATCCAACGCAAGCGGCGACGACTGCTACAAAGGCGAATTGCTGATGGAGAAGTTGACCTTGAAGCTCTGGGCATCAAACGCTTGACAGTCCCACAACAGCTGCTCGATCGCATGCCTAAATATGTTTACCCTACAGCCCCTCTACAAGCGCAACAGCATCCTAGTCAAGACCAAGTCAGGCCAGAGAATCTCAATATTCCCTCCATCATAGCCGAAGGAGAAAACGAAAAGATCCCTGAGACCGCGAGATCGCCTGGCCAAGGGTCTGATCCGGCCACTTCATCATCTACTGGCACGTCCTACTTCGATCAGCCACGCTCCCAGCCTACTTGTGCCATCTGCCTGGATGACTTCGACCCAGGCGTCTCACGTGTTCGCGAACTGCCATGTCGACACATTTTCCATCCCGAATGCGTTGACACTTTTCTGAGAGACAACTCGAGTCTATGTCCATTGTGCAAGAAGAGTGCTCTACCTAAAGGGTACTGTCCGGCCACTGTCACGAATGCCATGGTGCGGCGCGAACGCATGCTTAGAAGACTACGCGAGAGAGTTACTATAGACGACGAAACGCATGCAGAGCCAAATGCAGTATCCGATCTGGCATTCCCTGCTGCAAGGTCGAGAACGTTCAGCCCGGGACGCATAGCAATCTTTCATCACCCGCGCATGGCAGGCGGACGAAGAATCTCAAGCGCGCCTACGCCCGTCAGCAGTCCGCCTATCGAGATGCACACTGCAAACTCTGCGACCTTCGCTATGGACACAACGCCGCCACTTCCACTTCTGCACGCAACGGACGCGCCGCCAGTAGCGCAGAGACGTAGGGAGTGGGCACGCCAGCGTGCTCTTTCTCTGCTGGGCAACAGGCGCATAGTGGATCCAGATAGCGAAGAGGTAGCGCGGCTTGCAAGAGCACCGAGGTGGCGGAAGGCCGTTAGAGCCGTCTTTCCAGCAGTCGGATGATTCTTTCACGAACGAAGCATATGGAGAGGAAGAGGCAGAGTAATGGGATGGTGATATACGTTGATACCCATTATTCGGAGGCGAAAGGTGCAGGTTCTGGGCGTTTGCAGATGCGTCTTCCCATACACGGCGTTCAGAGCATTCAGAGCACTCAGAGCATTCAGAGCACTCAGAGCATTCAGAGCACTTCTACAAGCGGCGTCTTGAGTAAGCCAGTCAGCCGTAGACCGTATACGCACCTCACACTGTTTCGGCAGGTAGTGAAACCCCGTTGTACATCCACTGTACACCTGTTGTTGCGTGAGACGCTTCCGCCTTTGTTCAATGTGCCAGACCTCATGAAGTTGCACGTGTTCAATGGTTACCACGCTTTTGAAACTCAGTCCGTGTCTGAAGGCGACCTTTGTACTTGTGCCTGGCGGGTCGGCGTTGAAGCATCTCGACCCCGAACCAGACGTCATTTGACATGACATCTACACTTTTGAGCCTCAAGCTCCCCCGCGTTTCGAAGGTTGCGATTGAACCAATATCTCTATGACCAAAAGCTACTCTGTGTCAATTCTCCATACGCTTCTTCTGCTGGTTTTAGTTGCAATCGTAACAGCAACGTCACATCAACGCTTTCACAACCATCAGAAGCCTATAGGCACGATGTCCAAGAGCCTGAATGGTAATTCACTCAAACGCACTATGAGCCGTCACCGTTGGGACTACATTCTCTTCGAGACCATTGCGAACAACGTGTGCACAAGAGGATAGGACAGCTTAGCTGACTATGTGGTGACGTTAATCTACAGTGTTCAAGAAGCCTCTGGCTCTCCACTCCACGAAGCCCATGACAGGTTTCATGCGAAACGGATACTGCGAAGTCCCACCAGACGACCATGGGAACCACAGCATTGCAGGTGCATCCTCGTTCTCCTAGCCTCAACTTCCCCTGCCACTCCTTTGGTTCTGAGTACTATCGTCTCTCATCTCTCGAACCACTCGACACGAGCATACGCTAAAGTTCTTTGGTACCACATAGCGGAAGTCACAACTGAATTCTTGGAATTCTCTGCCTCGCGGGGCAACGACCTACGCACTATTGGCCTGACGGGAGGCTGCAAGTGGTGTCTGTGTGCAAGCCGATGGAAGGAAGCGTTCGATGCGAGGAAGGGGGACAACGACAAGATCGTGCCGAAGTAAGTTAGGCCCCGGTGAATTGAGGAACTATATGGGAGACGGATCCTAGTATAGGATTTCGAACATGGAACGGGGTTCGGAGTGGTTCAGATGCTGCGAATAGTGCAGGAAGCTTGAAGACGAAGTCGTTCACTGGTTGAGCAGAAGAGGCTAATACTACGTCACAGGGTCTTTTTAAACGCTACAAATGAGAAAGCTTTGGATAAGATCAACATGGATGATCTGAAGAAGTTCGCGGCGGACAAAGAGGCATGAGGTGGAGGTTGCACTTGGGCGGAAGTCAGGCTGTAGACGCGTTTCGGAGTCGTCTTTGCAATGTAGTGCTCACATGCTATGCCTGGTACGAGCAACACGGAGCAAAAAGTGTGGTTGTGTATGAACGAATACACAAATTGGCGTTATGTATAGATGTGCAAACGTGTGTTAGTAAAGGCAGATCCTGGAAGTTCTGGAGCTCTCGGCGACAGCATGACGTCTGGTCCGTTGCAGCTTCACGCTTCGACATTCAATGGACGAAAGCGCTGATTGCGACAACAACAATCACGCCGCAGCATAGATATGCACCTTCGTCAAATATGAGAGCATCAAGCCTTTCGACGTAGCTGCTCCTCGCGCTCCACGTATACCCATGAATGGCAACTACAACAGCAATGACCAAACGTGGTCCGACAGTACTGGTAACATTCATTCTGTACGAGTTACAATGCGAGCCGTATACTTATCGTCTACTTCCCCAGGTCACAGACACCCGCGAAGCGCCATGGCGTGTTCCCCCACGTCCAGCAAACTTGCAACGTACCGGCACGAAACTCATATCCGTAGACAACATCCTCCAATATGCTTCCGAGATCCCTTCCGGTCAGCGGCGCGGCCCTCCCCATTTGCGCCCACAGCTGCATCACTCGAGAACGCCGAGCGGCAAGCATCCTCTGGACCCGAAGTTGACGGGGAGATCGGTACCAGTGGTCGGCGCGCAGGGACACATGCCGGCGCGGAGTAGCAAGTTGAGTGAGAAGTTAGTGCTGTTGCCCGAAACAACTAGTGAGGAGGACGAGAAGGGGCTCTTCGAGGAGGATGAGGATGCTGCGCCACCCAGAGACGACGAGGTCGAGCGGAGGAAGAGGGTCTTGCCTGACGGGCTGCGAGATAAGTCGTATGCGGAACGACTGCCTAAGGCGCGGCGCACAGAGAAGCTGGCGAGAGTCACGGCGTACTGCACAGCGCAAGCGTACAAGATGCGAGCGACGGCCGACTTCGTGAGGGATCAGCATGCCGCCAGGACGAAACTGTACGATGACTGTCTGTACACGGTATATCATCTGCCGCTGCTCCCGGGGAGTGATGGGTACAGGATACGTAGCAGTCCCGTGCTAAAGAGTCCGGGTGGGAAGAGCGTGCTAGACGAGCAAATCGAGATGAACGAGAGGAGAGAGTACAGGGAAGGATATTTCGAGGACGAGGCGGTCTACGGAGTCAAGGGTCATGAGGAGAGCGAGGGCGAGTTCTCCAACCAGAGCCCCGACCAGCATCCCAAACACGAAGACGGCTCTCGAAGCGGCGATCCGAACTCCAGCATCCGGCGCGAAAGCAACAGCAGCCTACGCTCCGGCTCGCCCCCGCGCATCGCGCCCGACGCCCTGACCTTCGGCGAGATGTTCGTCTTCAGCTACGGCGTCGTCGTCTTCTGGAACTTCACGGAGCGGCAAGAGAAGGACATTCTCGCCGACCTGACCTTCTCGGCCTCCGACACCGGGCTGTCGCTCGTCACGCGGCCTCAGCAGGAGGAGGACTTTGAGACCGAGGAGTTCCACTTCGAGTACAACCCGGAGATCCCGCGGCCGCGGGTCTTCAACGACATGATCACGCTGCGTAGTGGGGATCACATGATCAAGCTGAGCATGAGCCACGCGATTGCGCAGAGCACGAAGCTGTCGTTCT
>NAJN01000110.1:0-36818 GCA_005059845.1 Cryomyces minteri
AACATCTTCAATGCAGCCCTCGTCACGCCAACATACTACGTGTTCTTCACCTCGTCCACCATCGTAACCTCCGCTATCCTCTTCCGCGGTTTCAAAGGAACAGCTGCATCAATCTCAACGGTAGTGATGGGCTTCCTCCAGATCTCCGCTGGAGTCATCCTGCTCCAGCTCGCCAAGTCCGCCAAAGACGTCCCGGACGCCGCAGTATTCAAAGGCGATCTCGATCAAGTGCGAACGGTAGCGGAGGTAGAGGAGCCTGAGTCGGAACCAAAAGCCGACACCATCCGTGGCGGCGCCGCCATCATTCGCGCTATGTCGCACCACCGGACGAAAAAGCAGGTCGAGGAGGTGAAGCGCATCCACGACGAGCACATGGAGCCCATTGGGGAGAACGAGCAGGTCGAATGGGACGGACTGCGGAGACGCAAGACAGTCCTCGAACCGGGTCAGATCGGACTGCGCAGGACGAAGACGATCCACCCGCCGCTGGGCATGACGCACTTCCCAGGCCCCGAGGACGACGCCTCCGAAGCGCGCACGAGCGCCAGCGCAGAAGACGATGTGCACCCGGGCTTCCTCCCTGCCTTCCGCCGCAAAGCGAACTCCACAACATGGATGCCTGGGCGCGGACATGGGCACCATGACAGCCGCCCGTCCAGCACGCAGCCGATGCCGCTGACGACCGTGACCACAAACGACTCCTCAGCCGCCAGCACCCTCAAATCGACCCTGTCCTCCGCCTCCCAGAACCAGCGCGAGCACGTCTTTGGTCTGCCGCCCGGCTTGCGCACAGACGGCGTTCACGACAGCATGGACACGGCCTACAAGTCTCCCACTCACGCCGCTATCCACTGGGCGCCAGACGTTGACGCCGCTGGGGAGCGCGCCGCCTCGCGGGCAAGCAGTCGGCCTCCGCCACCGCCGCCGCCGCATGCCGCGAAGCGCCAGTTCTCATTCCAGAATGTCTTCCACCGGCACCACAACAACAACAATAACCCCCTCAAACTCGACCACAGCAGCGGGGACGGCGTTGGTGGTGGTGCCAGCGACGGCGATCACGGTCACGGCACCTCCAAAACCAACAATAACAGCAGTACCATCCGCCCCATCTCGCGCGGCGGCCTCAGCTTCACGAGCCGGAAGAGCAGCAAGGAATACCCCGGCACCACCAGCGGCTCGAACACAGAAGAGGAGCGACTCGGGCTCGTCAAGGGCGACTCGGCGAATATGCTCGCCATGCCGGAGTACGACGAGACGGAGCCGCCGCTGTACGACGACGACGAGCGCGAGGAGGACGAGTGGCGGCTCGCTGGCGGCGGGGCCAGGAGAGAGGCAGGGTTAGGGGGAGCGGATATCGGACAGCAGCGCACGCTAGGGCACTTCCCGTTCGAGTCTGGCACGGGGACGGGTGCGAGGGCGAGGCGGAGGGATGGCTTTGATGATGATGACGACGACGAGGACGACGACCCGTACGAGGCGTTGAGAGCAAAGGGGTACGAAAGCGGCGTTGGTGGGAGAGGAGGCGGATGAGCGTTCGTGTGAGTGTGCAGACGTGCATTGCGCGTGGCTCGAGTTTCGGGGGCGTATCATAGGTACTAGAAGGGGCAAGGGCTCGAGGTTCCTTCTGGCGTATATGTTGAATGATTGACTGATGGATAGATGCATCTGAGGGAAATAAGATACCGGGGGGGGCGATAGAAAGGTCCAGGATGCGTAGCACGGTCTGGCACTGTGTTTTAGAATAGAAGAAGAGACACACGGGGCACGAGGTCGCGACGAAGACGTAGCATTGCTGTACGCACGTGCTATGCGAGGTAGGGTGTGTGGCTATACGAGCATGCATCTGACGCAGTCCACAACTCTGCACGTTGGCGATGGCCGAGCGGCCGACTTCGCATAACCGCGAGTCGCCAGGATGCAGTCCGCTGCCAACCCCCCCCAGCCAAGAGGACGGACAACGGCGCACAGCTAAGAGCGCAGAAGGCGTGCTCAGATGAGTTCAGCATCACTCGCAGCAGGCTGGGCCCACGATATCTTGAGCGGTCGCATTGCTTCTCGTGAAGCAAAGAGACAGGTCAAGATCCACACGAGTTTTCTCCGCTACTAGCGTTATGACAAGGGTGGAGGGAAAAGAATCGAAGAAACGCCGTTCTGCTACGACCGATGGACGCGTTCACCTACAGTAGTAGCTGGCATTGTCGGTGGTCGCTTGAGCGTTCCGTCGGGAGCTTCGTTTCGGTTTTACTGGGGCTTTTCCATGCGTCAACCCAGGTTGACGCGTGCGCCCGTTGTCGTGTGTTGGATTCTTTGACGCTGTGTCGCCGTCGAGATGGACTGCTAAACTTTTATGCTTGCTTTGCGGGACATCAGTGCGACGACGGTATGCGATGGGCGACCGGAGCTTTTGCGCCTGTGTTGTTTGTGCTACTTACCGTACATTAGTTGATGAAGAGCTTGGCTTGGGTCCAAGTGTTTGTGTCAAGGTCTTTGTGCATAGTTTGCTTTTTGTACATGTTGAATTGTTTGCTGTGCAACGATCGTCCAACAATTTAGCCTGGAGATCCAGATCTCATAAAATGATCATCGTGCATCGAAAGATGTGCGGATTGGAGCTACTCATGCAAGGGGCAGAGTAACTAACGTGGGAGCACGCCAAGGCTTGCGGAGCTTTTGAATATGCAAGGAATGCTGCAGCTTGCGGGGCGTTGAGGAATTCGATATTCACAGTAACCGCTCGTTCGCTACCTTTGGACCGTCTGATGGCAGACTCTGCAGAACAGAAGTTTCTGGACTCATGATGATTGCTCCGACGTGCAGGTTCCCGTTGCCTGGGAAGCTGCCGGACAATGGTAATGGAGCTCTCCGCTTGGTATTCGGCGGCTCTCTGCATCTGCTGGATTGCCCTTTTCCGGAGTCACGAACGTCAATCTGCGCGAAGGCTTCGATTGCTTTTGGCCCAGATTTCGGCGAAGGTATGGAACATGTATGGTCAATATAGGAAAAGAGAAACGACGTCTCATAAAACAGTGTGCTTGTTTTGTTTTAGCGGCAGCGGAAATCACGGGATGCGCGTTGTTTATGCTCGGCGGGTCGCGTCAGCCCAAGGGCGATCTCTCGGACTCAGCCAGAGGTTCTTGCAACGGCTAGACCCTGGCAAGCCCTCATACAACGGCGCGACGCCAACCTGTCAGCGTTCGACGATTGCTTGCTGGTACGACGGGGAGCACGAAAATCGCCGATTGCGGGTGCTGGCTGGGCCGGGTATCTTGGCTTGGTCGTGTCAGCTCGCAATGTCTGTGAGAGACATGGCGAATCAGCTGTCCGCTGGCCGACTGACCGCCGCTCGTATAGGGGTAGTACAGATTGCGAGCGTCCTCCGGCCACGGCGGAGAATGGGAAATCTGGAGACATAGCAGCAGGCCCATATCCTTAAGTAAGGTCAAAGAACAATGTTCGGTCCGCATGACGTCGCTCTTGAGCGAGGGCATCGATCGAGACTCTGCTGAACGATCTACGATGGAGTTTCAGACCGCTGGATCTGAGGAGACGCTCGGCCAACGTCTCAGCAGGGAGCGGCTTGCCTGGTCGGGACAGGCCTCAGCAGCAGCCAGCAGGGTTACCGAGGAGCTCACGGTCCGCGGTGCGTGCAGAGCACTTGAAGCGGAACGTCAAGGTACGTTACCTGCGTTACTCTCGTCGACCGTGCCTCTGTGATCGGCCGAACGGTCGAGTGGAGCGCTATCAGCCGGTTGTCGCGAAGAGCGACATGGGGGCGCAGCCAACGAGATCGCTCGGAGCCGCCTTTCGAAGCGTATCTTTCCTTGCTGCGAGGGATGGCAGGGTGCCGTTGCATATGGCGAAAGCAACGCTGCGCTCGGGGCAAGGGCTGGACGATGGCTGTCTCGACCTGGGGGATGCACGCAGCGATGCAGCGCCTCGACAACGTCACCTCAGCTCACCTTACCGATAGACGAAGATTCGTGGTGAACAGCATAGAATTGATGAAGATCTTCCACCGGCCGGCGGGTGCCCTAATGAGTTCGCCGGCCCAGGTGGAGGTCTGCTCGTACTGGCCATTAAGGTCCGAAGCCTAGAACAAGATGTGGGCTGGGGAATGGAGGCGTTTTCCAGTGCGAGCTGTGCAACGCTGGAGCGAGGCCTGGTGGTGACGGATTCCATGGGAACACCACCTTAGCGAGACACGGAGGAGGACCGCTAACTTGTGCGCTACGGTATGTTCCTGCTTCGTGTTCCTGGCCCGACGCGCTGCAGCTCCGCCTCTCCCTTCCAAGGCCCGAGTGAGGAGCCAGCGATGCTGAGGACCGGGTACTGCTCGACTACCGACCATCTCGACGACTGCGTCGAGCTGGGCCTTTGCCCGAGCACACTGCAGAGACCCTCGCTGATTTGCCGGGCCAGCCGCTGCGGAAATAATCACAGCGAGTGCTGTACCTAGTTGCATTGCACACGAGGGTCCCGTCTCTCGTTGCCATGCATGTCGGTCGCTAAGGGAGCGCCCAACTTCCTGCAAGCTGCAAGCTGCACACCAAGGTTGGCCCCGCCATCGTCCGGACCTCGCCCAGGTGTCTCCGTGACAACGCTTGCAGCTTCGGCTTCACGCCTTCACGCCTTCTTCTACCTCTCGAAGCCTCTTCTCCTCCACCCTTCTCCA
This sequence comes from Cryomyces minteri, assembly GCA_005059845.1. Classification (NCBI taxonomy): domain Eukaryota; kingdom Fungi; phylum Ascomycota; class Dothideomycetes; genus Cryomyces; species Cryomyces minteri. Next base: position 4,673 of record NAJN01000110.1, read on the forward strand.
TCCCGAGAAGGCAGTCGACACGCTCGTTGTGGCTTTGGATTCTTGGACGTGGTCGGGACGGCACTCCTTTACCCACAGGACGACATCCGACACCTCAATGCCCTTCAGCTCACCATAGCCCTTTCCTCGACATAACCTAATCCACCGGGCCTTTGGATCCTACGACATTGCTCTGCCATAGCATTGTAGATTGGGATTAACTTTCACATCTACGGCGTATGCTTAGGAGACTTGTCGTACTCGCCAGCGATCCCACGGAGCCCTCAATCCAGCAGCATCTACAGCCTACCGATCCTACCCTCCCACGACCTCTCGGAAGCATATCAGGTCATAATCATCAAAGTAATCATCGACAATGATGGAGTGGTCCTCGCCGTTGGCTGCAATGCAGCCCTCTCGTCCGTCGTGGGGACTTCGACGAGACTTGCCTGCTTCGTTCCCAGTGCTGTCGGGTGTGCGTCCATGGGGATCTAACAACTACAATGTAAAGGAGTCCAATCTGAAGAGGTCTGGCTCGGACTACTTCTCGTCGAAGCCTGTGCGAGGATCGTCACCCACAGCTAGTCTGATGGCGGACTTGTCTCAGAATTTCCACATTGACCAAAGGTACGTACATTCCTAAGCTCGGGATCTAGATTACCTGACAATATGCAGTCCTCAGCTCCCGACCCCTCGTCGATCCCTTTTTCAGTCGAGACTTTTTCATCCTGTTGACGATCAGGGTAAGAGCATGATTGCACCTCACCCGTGTACACAGACACCTAACAATTCAATATAGAAGGCATGAGGACTCCACCTACTGCTTCTGAGGGAACCACTACCCCACCAATTCCCTCCTCGTCTCCTGCTGGCTATGGCAACGACGCCATGGACATGTCCCCGCTGCCCCACAAGGTACCCTTCGCCTTCGCTGCCAGGGTCACCGTCCACTCTCCAACACCGGAGACTACACCGCGGGACGAGGACATGCTCTCGCCATGTGAGGATCCACCGAAGCCGCTGCTGGGACCACCCATAGCCATGCCTCCGCCCGAGTAAGTACATCTGGTTGGGTACCAGAATTCCTGCTAATTACTTCTAGGCGCAAGAGATCCAATCTGCTGAGGCCGTCCCTCAGCCGCACCAAAGGCCTGTCCACCAACACTGTATCACTAAGTACAAATGGGTTCCAGAACCAATTGCCGTACTTCAAGCTTGGAGGATGCGGTAGCACCCTCTCCATCTCCTCCACGCCCTCCATTGCCGAATGCTACACCGAGTCTCCAGTACACGAGAGGAAGACAGTCAGCATATCTCTGATGGGCCCACCACGAGCGAGACAACCTCCGGTCAGCAGTCTGAATCGGAACAATGGCTCACCTATGGCGGCACACATCGCAAAGCGTGTGCCTCCAGTTGCTCGACCTCGAAAGCAGATGCGGAGAAGTCACAGCATGTACCAGCATCCAGGAGAGGTGTTGCAGCAAGAGGAGGAAGATTGTGCTTCCAGTACTACTCTGCAGTCAATCATGGACATCGACGATACTCACCAGCTGAAGCTACCGCACCTTCCATCTGTGGACGAAGCAGATAGTCTCCCACGGATCGACAAAAGCACCTTGATAGACGTATTGAACGGACAATACAGCGAGGATTACGACTACGTGAAAATCATCGACTGTCGATTCGAGTACGAGTACAACGGTGGTCACATCGACGGCGCAACGAATTTCAACGACAAGGAGCTCCTTGCCAACACATTGTTCGAACCGGAATCGTCGGCGAGGACTCTGCTGATCTTTCATTGCGAATACTCCGTGCATCGCGCACCTCTGATGTAAGAAGAGCAAGTGACAGTAGTCGATGCGCCCGATGCTAACCTTCAGCCAGGGCCAGATTCGTCCGCCACCGTGATCGTGCTCTCAACGCTCACCAGTATCCTCAGCTAAACTATCCTGAAGTATACATCCTCGACGGGGGTTACAGCGCCTTCTTCAAGATACACCGAACCCGTTGCTTTCCTCAGGATTACGTGGAGATGAGGGCGACTGAGTACTACGACGCCAAGGAGAAAGGAATGGGTAAGCTTAAACAACGCGCCAAACTCAGCAGAGCGAAAACCTTCGCTTTCGGACAACACTCGTGTCAGATGGAAGACAGTCCTACCTCCAACGCTCGACTCGGTCCCCGAAGCCTCAGCGTCTTGGATCTCGCCCCTGATCAGCGTATGCATGCAAGACGCATGGCGTCGTACTAGCGCTCTTACTTTTCGCGTACCTTTTTTCTTCGCATTGATGGCGTTCGGGGCTTGCTTTCGTAGTTTCTCACTATCTTACACTCGGCATAGCGGCGGTGTCTGCTCACCATCTCCTCCCGGGCGTTCGAGCGACTTACGACTCCGGCACTACCTTCACCGCTGATCAGCAGCAAATGATCCGCTGATTCTACCACTGGGCTCTCACCGTTCACTCACTTCATTCACGATGATCCCGGTTCCATCTGGTACAATGCCGGACTTCGATTTTTCCTGTCCTCTTCTTTCTCGCGGATACCCGATGATACTTGAATGAGTTCATCCGCCGGGATTCACTAGGGCCCCGGTTTCACGACTTTACCTTTTCACGGCGTCAAAGTACAGGAAAGGCGGCCTATCTCGGGCCTTGGCTCATTTCTTCACCTTCACTTGCAACGAACATGGTGGACAGACGAAGGCCGATGGCTTCTCGTCCGCCGCACAGCCCAACTACAACAACACCTGAACCCAAACAACAAAACAATTATGTACTTACTGGCCAGAAGTACAACATTCCCCATGGGGTCTCAGCACCCAACGATCACACCCTCTCAGACGAAGAGACCTCTGTAGCATTCTGCATCTCTTCGACTCGTGTCCCCACACACCACGCCTTCATCACTCTACGCTGGGTATTCCAACCTATTCTTTGTAAACACTTCTGCCATGGCTGCTTCTGCAGCGCTTGCTCCGCTGGTTGGGGGGCTTTAGTTGTTAACCAGAGCTTGTACATATTGGGATGGCCCCTGGAGAAGACGAGATGGAGGACGTGGTATGCTTAGGCTTACCTGGTGTTTGCCCTTAAGATAATGTGGGAATGGAGGAAGGAGAAAGGGAGTTGGTAGCGAAATGAAAACTCTCTCTCACTGCTATGTGTTCTAGTGCAGCTCGAATAAGAAGACGTGCCTCATGCTACACCAGCTAAGGCAGGTAGCATCTGGGTACCTTACTGAAACGTGAGACATAATGTGAATCAGGGTCAAAACCGAAGTCGACGTTAGCAACGGGAGAGGCGCAGGGTCCAAAATACCTTTAGGCGCTGGAAGAAGGTTGAAGCCGATGAACCTTTTCTCAACTTTGAAACCGCGAACCATTCGGACAAAGCTGAGTGATCGAATTCTGTCCACGCAGAACCTCGCATCGCGTTGTGTCTGCTCAGCATGTCGCGTAAGAGACGACAAGAAGCTGCCGAGGACGAGATAGTATCTGGCGCAAACAGTGTCAAGCGTCAGCGAAAGTACACCGATGAGGACGCAAAACTTGCTAGCATATACGAAAATCTAGCCGATGAAGCGGAAGAAACGAGGAAGAAAGCCGCAAAAGACCTTCTCTTAACACTGTCTCCATCGCAAAATCCAAGCACAGACGTCATCAAGAAAGCCCTCACTAGGCTTATCAGGGGACTGTGCAGTGGTCGGAAGGCCGCTAGGCCTGGGTTCTTCATCGCGCTCACAGAAGCTCTGCGCTTGCTCTTTGGCCCCGAGAGTGAGGCTATCCCTGGACTCGGATTGAGCGTTGATGGAATAGTTGATGAAGTCAATGCAAAGACTCAGGCCGATGCTAGCGTTGACGGCCCAGAGAGGCGCAATCATCTACTTGGTCAGATAACTGGCTACACCGCCATCGTACAGTCTTGCATTCTGTTTCACCCTGGCGTTACAATTCACTCTTGGCTTGTTGTACTTGACCAGCTCTTCAGGCTTGCGAAAGAAGCCCCATGGTTACGTCAAGTATGCGGATCAATCATATGCCAGTCTCTTAGAACCTTGGCTTCCGAGCAAGTCGACACGGCATATGTACAGGAGGTGATCGAGCGGCTCGCTTCGAACGACATGTTCAAAACTCCTGAGGGCCTCGCAATCTGGCTGACGTCGCAATCGCTGTTCCCTGCTATAGACTTACCCTCCGATGTATGGCATCAGAAAGACCCTCTGTGCATCAAAGAACGGGTAACACTAGCCAAGGTCATGAGGGAGAACGCTCGGGAGAAGACTGCCAAAGTGGACGACAAGACACTATCAAACAAAAAGACGGACACCACTGGAACACCCCAGCCCCAAATGCATTTCGCTTGGGAAGTGATATTGTCTCATTTGTACCGACGCGCAGATAGTAAGGCCGAAGCATTGGATTTCTCTAAGTTTTGGACAGAGGTCGTTGATAGTAAGTACTGAGTTTCTTACCCGTCAAAATGCGTTTCCCATCGTACGAAACATCGGAAAAAAGGCCGGTACAGTTGCTTAGCCACACATGATGGAGGTTGTGATCCGAATGAAGTCAGGAAACTCGACGCTCCATTGCAACTGGGCAGAAACACCGTCAGAACTCTCAAAAGCTCAGGCATCTGCTCAATTGCACTCATTCATCGGGCTCTCCAAGGCCACATAAGTTCTAGTAACAGGAGAGATGACCTTGTGTCGCAGGTGTTGGTTTGATTACTCTGCACTTGTGGAGGCAGACGTTTCTGGGGTTCAGCCGGCTCTGGTCCAAACAGTTGCTTGCAACCCTCTGCGCTGAAGTAAAGGATGCTCATTTCAAGCTTGCAAAATCTTCCACATGTCTAGTCACTTGTCGCATGCTGCCCTCCGTTGATGCACTCCAAATCGCACAGCTGCTGATCGATCATAGATAACTTGTTCTCTGCATCCGCTTCGAATGAGCGCAAGTCTTGGGGCTTCCAGGTGTTCTCAAGAGTCATCGCGGCTGGTCCACCAGAGATACTGCCATTAATCTTCAGCCCAAATCTAATGAGGTGTCTGATAAACCAACGGAAGGACCCAAAAGGCTACCTGCATCCTGCAGCGAAGGCTCCTTTGAACCAAATGATCACGAGAGTGAAAGGAAACCCAGAGCTCGCCACGGTATTCGTCAAAGCCCTCTTGACAGACCATGGATCGATCAATTTTGACCAAGTCACGAGAAGTAAGACAGTTGAGACTGCCCTATCGATGGCCAGTCCTACGGCTCTGACGGAGATCATCACCTTCCTCGGCCGTCTAATCTTCCGTTGTGACTTAATAGAGCAACCGGCAGAAATCCGTCGGAGGACACTCGCCGATATGCTCGTTTCCCTAGTACGGAGTCAGGTCGCTGAACGCGATTCAGCCTCCTTAGACATGTGGCTGTTACCGCTGCTCAAGCTCTTTGTGAAGGTTACCTATCTCGTGCCAAGTTCCGCAGAAGATACTGAGGATACCGCTGTTCCGCCTGTCTCTGATGCATCACGGGCAATGTTCCAGTCTAGGCTATCGTCCTGCTTGACTTATCTATTGATTTCCAAGTTGGACGAAAACATGTCATACCCATACTTCATTGTTCAACGAATCCACAAGCAGAGTAAGAAGTCGGCTTTGCAACCAGTGTTCCAGGCTGAAAAGGCTGTACGAAAGACGATCAAAGAAGCCCATACAACACTGGATGAGATCGTAGCGAAAGAGAAGCAGTACCGATCGAAGAACCAACCCAAAGTGTCCATGCTTCGAGCGTTCAAGCTACTGTTTTCACTTACGATTCTTCAAGTCTACAATCAAGACCCCGAAGCGGTCTCAATTCTTGACGAACTAGAGACCTGCTACACTGCTACTTTTGCAAGTCCGACTACTGAGGCGACTACGTTCGACCTCCTCCTTGAGGTGCTCTTGGGATTTGCTGCCAAGTCGTCGGCGCTCTTCCGCAAGCTGGTCGAACAAGTTTTCACAGCTTTTGCTGCGGACCTTAGTGCTCAGAGTCTCGAGTCATTGATCGAGGTTCTGGACCAGAGAGAGAACCTCGCAGGGCAACAGGCCCTGTTCGAACAGGAGGCCGGCCAAGCCGAGGATCCTGATGCAGAAGACGTGGAGGATACGTCAGATGTAGAGATTGTGAACGGGACCCTGCAAAAAGCGTCTAATGAAGATGGGGACGCTGACACTAACGTACCCTCTTCCGATGACTCCTCGGGAGACGACGACGACGACGACGACGCCGAGAACGACTCAACAGACGATGGCGACCAAAGGGATGAAGAGTTGGACATGAAGCTAGCCGAGCTTCTCAAGACTGCTGCCAACGGCGCAGGCTCCGACTCCTCGGACGGCGACGCAGACATGGACGATGAGGAGATGATGGCACTCGAGCCGCATCTGACCAAGATCTTTGAAGAGCGGAAGAAGCTACCCAACAAGAAAAAGGAAGGCCGAGACGCCAAAGAGACGGTCATCAACTTCAAGAACCGCGTCCTCGGCCTGCTCGCCATCTACGTTAAACAGCAGCACGCCAACCCCCTGGCCCTGCACCTCATCCTGCCGCTCCTCCGCCTCGTCCGCACCAGCACCAGCAAGCAGCTCGCCGACAAGTCCGCCGGCCTCCTAAAGCAGTACTTCGACGCGTGCGCCAAGCACAAGCGCCTGCCAGCCCTCGACACCGCAGACAACGGTGCGTGGGAGCTCCTCGCCTCCGCGCACGAGGAGGCGCTGAAGGGCACTTCGAAACTTCACGCCCTCGCTTGCAGCCGCTCGCACCTCTTCCTGACGAAAGTGCTCACGGCGCTGGATGAGGAGAGTTTCGAGCGCGCCGAGGACGTGTACGACAGGTCGTTCCAGACGTGGCGCAGAGACGCGAAGGCGAGGGTCCACGAGAGCTTCTTCACTGAGTGGCTGAGCCGGATTGCGGCCAGGAAGAGCAGGTAGGGCGTTTTACGAGCAGGGAAGGGGCACTGTGTCAACATCAGGCCTGGTCTCTTTGCGCTTCCGTTGTGGAGCAGATGAAATTTGCACGGTTCTGGAGCTTTGTGGTCAACAGATCGTTGTGGCGTAATCAATGCACAACGTCAGAGGCTTTTCAAAACGTGATGTTCTCAGTCGGAGCAGAGTGAGATTGAGACCACGCATTGCGGGCTATCTGATGTTTAGAACGGGTGAAGCTGTAGGAGCCCTGAGAACACGATTGCTGGGTTCGTTTATGTTGCTTTCAATATCAGTGGTATCTCGTCGTCATCCCAGCCGCACCTAAGGCGCGGCACAGCACAGCACAATAGGCGCAACACCTACTCCGCGCCCCGTCCTGCCAGCCACCACAGCTACAGCAGCCTCCGCAACCAACACTGCGTCCCCACGTAGTCGCCCGCAAACGAACCACCCACACTCATCCGCCCTTCCTCGCACCAACACTCGGCGTAGCAACGACCGCGCCCGGCCTGGCCGCCATCTTCCTTCGCTCGCCATCGACGACCTTGCGGACGTGCGCGAGGGCCTTCTGCTGCTCGCGCGGCGCCTTGCAGTCGTCGGCGCGGTAGGGGGCGTCGATCTTGACGGCGTCGAGCACGATTATCGAGGTTTCCGCCCAGCGGGTACCGGGGAACCTGGGGGTTGGAGGGTGAGTCGTTGGTGTGTTGTGTAGGAAGTCGGATGTGTGTGAGAGGTCTGGAGGAGGTGGGGATGTATGGGGGGGTGTAAAGGGGCGGTGGTGGTAAAAGGAGGGGGGGGGCCTACTGCTTAGCCAGCGCATTAAAGATATCCTGTCCTTCCTTCCCAACACCTCTACCCAGCATCTCCTTCCTCGCCCTCTCCTTCTCCTTCAGCTCCTTGACCTTCGCCTCCTCTCGCTTCTTCAGCTGCGCGACGTCGACTCTCGAGATGGTGGGGATGGCGGTCGCGGAGTCGGGCTCGGCCAGGGACACGATCTGGAAGGCTTGGATCTTCGACACGGGAACCACGTGGTACTCGGCGCCTTTCTGGCTGGCCGGGGAGACGTTGATGGCGATGAGGTTCGTGGTTTGGCAGGCGGTGAAGAGGGTGCCTTCGAGGGTGGTGCCGGTTGGTGCGGCGGTGGTGATTCGGATGCTGGATGCACACAAAGGGCGTATCAGCGCAACTGGCTCCATAACACATGAACCCAAGGCCGCCGCTCCACCATCTCCAAGCGTTCCGTGGCCGCACAAGATTGTTCGTGAGCCGTGAACGTACCGGGCCCCAACCGCCTTGCCCAGCGCCTCGAGCGAGTCCTGCATCGGCAGTCCGCCGCTCTTGGGCGTCGCGACCTTGCCAGCAGCATTGTTGCGTTTCCCGTCCGCCATAGCCGCCGTTGCACACCCACTGTAAGATGGGGGGAAATGGAAGCTTCTCTTCGACTCGCTCGCACCTGTCCTTCAGCCTCTCGAGGGGCTAGGACCGCATTCACCTAATTAGACGGCCTCGTGCAAGAAAGACAAGGACCAAAGGAGCGACAAGAATCGAAGCACGCGTCAATCGTGGGAAGAAGAGGAAGACGAAGGGGGGAAGGAGTTGGGCGGTGTGTCGATGAGGCCGCGTTCCGCTCTCTTCTCACCTCTCCGCGTTGTCGTAAAGAGAGAGACGACGATGTCGCGTCTAAAATATGGGGGTCGTCGCTTGCTTCAAAAATCACGCTTAACAATTGTGTAGCAATGTGCAACTTGCGGAACCACCTGTTCACTCACTCAACTGTACTGAGGCTCCCTCCCCAAGACGTTAGCGATTGCTAAAGCATCACACGTTACACATGGGCGGAAGTTCACTATAGTTCATCACGGTTCTGGCTCTGAAACTCTCAAGAAATCGAAACCATTCATTTTGTCATTCTGCAATGCATACACCTGCCTATCCAGACAGTGAGCAGGCTTAGTTACAGAGTGTCATAACGCGCCCTGGCCTTTCTATATTGTTGCGCACAACCTTTCCGAGCAATGTGGTCCCAATGAGCACTCTACGCCGTGTAAGTCGAGGCGGAGATGTTGCCTCCGCGACCTGTCCAGTTGACATGAATGTCCTTGCCTTCGGGGTACTTCTCGCTAGCGTGCTCGGGCTTGATCCTGAAGGTGTGGGCACCGAAGTAGTCACGCTGGGCTTGGAGCAGGTTGGCGGGTAGGTCCTTGGTTCGGTAACCATCGTAAAAGCTGAGCGCGGTGCTGAAAGCCGGTGTTGGAATACCCCACAGAGCACCCTTGCTGACAACGTCTCTCCAGCCTGGCTGAGCGGTGTGGATGGCCTTGTTGAAGAAGTCGTCGAAGAGGAGGTTCTCCAAGTCGGGGTTGCTACGGTAGGCCTTGGTGATGTCCTTCAAGAAGACGGAACGGATAATGCAACCACCACGCCACATGAGGGCGATCTCTGGCTTGTTGAGCTTCCATGAGTATTCCTTGGCGGCCTGTTCGAGTCCAGGTCAGTATACGTGCATACACAACACACGTGGAAATTCTTGATGCACTTACGTTCTGGATCAACATGAAGCCTTGAGCGTAGGAGATGATCTTGGATGCGTAGAGAGCCTGCTCGAGGTTCGCAAGGAACTGCTCCTTGTCACCCTCGAACTTGGGGCTCGGGCCATCAAGCTTGCCGGAAGCGCGGACGCGCTCAGCCTTGAGCGAACTGAGGCATCTGGCGAAGACGGCCTCTCCGATGAGGGTGACAGGCATACCAAGATCCAGCGCATTGATGGCGGTCCACTTTCCGGTACCTTTCTGTCCAGCAGAATCCATGATCTTCTCGAGCAATGGCGTTCCATCATCGTCGTTGAAGTACATGATGTCGCGAGTGATCTCGATGAGGAAAGAGTCAAGAACACCCTTGTTCCACTTTGTGAAGGTGTCTCCAATCTCCTTGTCTGACATGCCAACACCACGCTTCATGATGTCGTAGGCCTAGTAAGCATCAGTACCTGTACGCACACATCATCGCGCAAGAGTCGCCTGAAATCAGTGCAGTCTTCCTTACCTCAGAGATCAGCTGCATGTCACCGTACTCAATACCGTTGTGGACCATCTTGACGTAGTGACCAGCACCCTCGTCACCGACCCACTGGCAGCAGGCCTCACCGTCACTCTTGGCAGAGATGCTCTGGAGGACATCCTTGATGTACGGCCATGCCTCCTCGTTTCCACCGGGCATGATGCTGGGGCCGTATCTGGCGCCCTCCTCACCACCGGAAACACCGCAACCGACGAATCGGATGCCCTTCTCTGCGAGGTACTTGGTTCGGCGGTTGGTGTCTGGGTAGTGGGAGTTGCCACCGTCGATGATGATGTCGCCCTTCTCAACACCGCCCTCGTTGAGGAGCAGCTCAATGAAGTCATCAACTGGCTTGCCAGCCATGACCAACAGCATCATTCTCCTGGGTGTCTTGAGCTTCTGGACGAACTCCCTGATGGAGTGGGCGCCCACAATGGACTTGCCCTTCGCTTCATCGCCGAGGAAACGGTCCACCTTGGAGACGGTACGGTTGAAAGCAACGACCTTGAATCCGTGGTCGGCGGCATTGAGGATCAAGTTCTGTCCCATGACAGCCAGGCCTAACGAGAGTGAGCGAGAGCCGGCACGATGGTGGAGCGAGGGGTGTTACCAATCAGGCCGAAGTCGCCCACGGCTTCACTGCGATGAAGAGTCAGGACACGCCATTCAGTGAGCCGCACGAAGACAGGCTCGAGCAGGAGGGAGGAAGGAGGGAGGCTGGTGACGACGAGCATACACCCGGGGAGGTACTCGCGCTGGTCCGCCCACAATGATGCGGGCAAGACGTGCGCTAGGATTGGGAGACACCTCTCAATGACCGCACTGAGATGGAGTCGCGCGAGCAAGAGGACATGGAGGGCTGGTGACGGAATTCGTCCACCGGGAAGAAGCGACTTACACTGCATTGTTGGAGCTCATGATTGCGGGGTGCGAGTCGGATCTATCGGGGCAGTAGAGGGTGAGGATTCAGAGGCGTGAGTTACGGCTGGATCAACGTCGCTGTTGATCAGGAGGTGGGTGCAGCGATGTGGAAGACGGGAAAATCTTTCTGGTTGTTGGGAGGAGTGGGGGGGCAGCGAGGGTTTGTTCAAACGGAGGGATAGCGGCGGGGCACGGCGGAGCTGATGGACGACTTCACTCAAAGGCCGAAATGCGCCGCATACCACATGTAATTAATTGTAATTGTCGGCGGCCTTTCACATCGATTTTCTGCGCCCTGCGAAGCATCAACGACACGCCGACATGTCTTGTATAGCGTGGACCAGTACATTGCATCCACGGCAGCCTCGACACCGTGTCAGAAAGGAGTCCGTCCTGGTGTTTCGGAGGGAAATGCGTCGACCCGTCACGACTTTCTCTTGGAGCGCTAGCGTGTCCGGCCCCTTTCAGTTGCTCAGCGACAGTCCGCCTTCTGCTTCGTGATCACGTGAACGCGCTTTCCGGGCTGTATCGCGGCTATACGCCGGCCATACTGCGGGTCACAGGTGCTTCTCACTCTCACTCTTGTGCATCAACATGTCGCATGCGTCTTCTGCTCACACCCTCTCTCAGAGCATCCTCTCTCTCAATTCCACCACCGCACAAGAGCTTGGCAGAAGCTGCTCACGATTTTGGCGGAGAGCCTTGACTGGGCACAACCGCACTTTGGACTGACCTTGGGCTACCCGTAAGTACCCGATCTTTCACGAAGGCTTCGCCAGCGACAAGTCGGCGACGAGTCATCATGGCCTACCCACCACCACCAGGCTTGAAGACCTCACAGCCGAAATCAGCAGCGCCAGTGTCCTCGACTCTCCATCCGTCTTTACCTGCCCGCCCGCCGCCATCTGCAGGCCCTCCACCGTCCTTCAAATCCACCTTCTCGAGTCCTGCGCCCTCGAACGCGCCTGGCACGAGAGGCTACGGCAACCATGACGGCAGAAGCACACCCGGCGGTTTTGGCACTTTCAGCAGCTCCAAGCCGAGAGCCCTGAGCTCTTACACGCCGTCCATCTCTGCGGCTCCTACGCCTCCCTCCAATTACGGTTATACCGCACCAAGCTACGCGACACCTCACTCAGCAGCTGCTGACCACGCCGGAGGATACCCGGGAGCTGCCTACCAGCAACCGCAACAACCCTATTATCCACAAGCCGCCGAATCCTATGCGCAGCCCACACCTCCCCAGATCAGAAACCCCTTTCCACTACCCGGTCAGGGCCCGATTGGGGGTACCGGCAGAGGCGGTGCCACAGACGCGTACGGAGATAGCGGCTACGACCCGGACTACGAGGCTCAGATTGCGCAGTGGCAGAGTGCATACTCAGGTGGGGACGACACATCTGGCGGACGAGCAGCGTCGGGCAAATCAGGCCGTGGTGAAGGAGCTGCCTCTGCGGGCGGGGCCAACGCCATTCCTCTTGGAGGGCGCGCCACAACATCCGTGCCAATCAGCCACAGCGACATGAACTCTGCTGTCAATGGAAACACAGGTGTCGCGGCCGTCGTGGCTAGCGCGGATGGCAGACACAAAACAGTGGTCAGAAGCGGTGGTGGAAAGACATGGCAAGATGACAGCCTCCTCGAGTGGGACCCGGCGCACTTTCGCATCCATGTCGGCAATCTCGCAGGTGAAGTCACCGATGAGTCCCTGCTTAAAGCTTTCTCCAAATATGCGTCGGTACAGAAGGCACGGGTGGTAAGAGAGAAGCGCACGACGAAGAGCAAAGGCTACGGCTTCGTGAGCTTTAGCGACGGAGATGATTACTTCAAGGCCTACAATGAGATGAAGGGCAAATATATCGGCAGCCACCCTGTTACCATCGAGGGCTGCAAAACGCAGATTCAGGTAGTGCACATGCAGGACCCGAGGAAGAAGGGCAAGGGTGGAAAGGGTCAGAAGGGAAATGAAGGACGAGCTGATACAGGTGCCGGAGTGCAAAAGAAGCAGCCTAAGATGAAGGGTGGCCTAAAGCTCTTGGGCTGAGCTTCGAGTACAAGGAAACAGATGACACAGACTCAAACACTCACGACGAGCTGCAGCTTGACATGTCGCACAAAGGCTACATATCCGTTGTCGCACGCAGCCGCCAGTACGCAGGGCAAGGTGTGGTGCTCGTATCTCGAGCAATGCATATGGGTACAAGACCTCATTCGAGTAAACTGCCTTCTGCTTGAGTCGAATCATACAGAGACAATTGAGCATTTGTTACGGAGTAGGATCTTTCCTCGCTTTCATCGGGGGAGCATTGCATGGGGGAGCACTCAATGGGGGCATTCAAAGGGGAACATGCAGTAAGAGATCATCTCGTGGAGAACCATTCGATAGGGGAGATCTACCGGCATACCACCAGCTCGAAACAACTACTATACTCGGATAATTTTTAGCAGCACCACGTGAACTTCGAGTTGAATGCCTCAAAGTGAGCAGAGGAGAGCGTCCTATTCGTACACCTTGACTCTTCTTTCCCTTGCACCCCCGCCTATACATCAGGCATGCCAAGCCGAAGGTCACTGTTCCACCCGCAGTCTGCCGAATCTCACTGTGATGTCACAGCGGGGGGCCTGCGGAGCTTCCACTCGCGCGCAGCAGACGATAACATAGCTAAGACCAACAATATCAATGGCTCTGCCGCGGTGTCCTGCTCACTGTCCTGACCCGGAGCTGGCCAGGACACTGCACAGTACTATTCTCAGAAGATGTCGTGGGCGCTGCAGAAGGGACGGCTGAGCAAGCTTCCCAATGGGCTGCTCGATCTTCTGTCTCGTACCTCCGCTGCAAGCTCGACTTCGAGCTCGCCTCTGGCGCGATGCTGCCAGCAAAGAAAAATTTCGATTGCTCGGTTGGAGTCTGAAAGAGACAGTGAGTTCTTCGCTGTCCGTCTTCGACACCTCATAGCTAAGACTAAGCTCTCGTAGACAGGCAACGAGTAGTGATCCTTGGCTCCGGCTGGGCTGGCTACAGCTTGTCACGAAGCCTCGACACCAAGAAATACCAAGTCGTAGTTGTCTCGCCGCGCTCCTACTTCGTCTTCACACCACTGCTAGCATCCACGTCTGTAGGGACACTGGAGTTCCGCACCGCCCTCGAACCTGTCCGCAGCCGTCGGTCCAAAGTCGAGTTCTTTCAGGGCTGGGCAGACGAAGTGGACTTTGGCAAGAGGGAGGTTACGATTGAGGAGGCTGTTGAGAACGACCGGCAGGGCGTTGCTCCGGTCGAGGACCGCCGGCAAGGACTGTCCGAGGATGATGTACGTGAGCAGAAGACGGCGAAATCCAAGCAGGGACAGTTGTTCAGCATGAAGTATGACAAGCTTGTCGTCTCTGTTGGGTGCTATAGTCAGACGTTCGGCACGCCAGGCGTCAAGGAACATGCGCTGTTCTTGAAGGATGTTGGAGATGCAAGGAAGATACGGAATAGGCTGCTTGCGTGTGAGTATACTCCCCCTGAAATGAGTATCACTGTCTGACTGGACCATTGATAGGTTTTGAGATGGCTGCCCTGCCTACGACATCTGATACAACGAAGAAGAATTTACTGAATTTTGCTGTGGTAGGCGGTGGCCGTGAGTACATAGATCTGCCCTTGAAAAACTCAGCTTCTAACAACCCAACTAGCTACTGGCATCGAGTTCTCCGCCGAGCTTCACGACATCATCATGGAGGATCTGGCGAAGCTGTACCCTGATCTTATCAAAAACTATCATATCACGGTGTACGATGTCGCACCCACCGTTCTCAACATGTTCGACCAGAAGCTCAGCAAGTACGCCACGGACAGATTCAGGAGGGAGGGCATCTCAATCAAGACTTCCCATCACGTTGAGAGTCTCAGAACGGGTACCCCAGGGGGTGAAGAAGGGCACGAGTCCAATTGTTTGACGCTCAAGATCAAAGAGGAGGGCGACGTGGGAGTCGGGATGGTGGTCTGGTCCACCGGTCTAATGATGAATCCATTCGTCGAAAAGGCCCTAGGTGGGGCATCATCGTTGCCCGCGCGAGGGACCAAGTTCAACAAGTTCACACCCGCAGAAGTCCAAATCGCGCAATGGACTGTTAGAAAAGACGAGAAGACTGCGGGCATCATCACAGATGACCGCTTGCGCATCACTCTCCAGCCCAAAGACGGCGACGCCGAACACAAACAGCAAGCGGTCCTCGAAGACGTCTTCGCCATCGGCGACTGCGCCGTCATGGAAGACACCCTGTATCCAGCCACAGCGCAAGTCGCGAGTCAGAAAGCGGAGTGGCTCGCCAAGCGGCTGAACAAAGGCGACATCGAGAATGCGGGCTTCAATTACAAGGACTTGGGCGTTATGGCTTACGTGGGCAACTGGAATGCAATTATGCAGAGCGGTGGGGCAAGCATCTCTGGGAGGACGGCCTGGTTGGTTTGGAGGGGAGCGTACCTGACGAAGAGTGTGAGCTGGAGGAACCGCATCCTGATTCCTGTTTACTGGTATGTATGCCCTTCGGTGTGGATATTGCCCGGAGGCTGCTCGCTGACTGTGAGATTCACAGGGTTATCAATTGGGCTTTTGGGCGGGACATCTCCCGGTTTTGAGCTTTGGGGTGATGGAAACGAGTGCTGCCACGATTGCAGCGGCGTGTTGTCTAGGGTAATGGATCTTGCAGTGTTCACTCCGGAAGCCAGAGGATTAACAGACGACTCTGGCATTCCTAGGACGTTGTGAGCCCGACGAGTAGCCTGTTCTTCTGGAGAGACACGGCTTCTAGTTCTTGACATTGACTTCTCCACGTTGTCACGCTCGACTACCTGCAACATGACTATAGACGCAGAGTATAACGGTTCCGCATGAACCATACAATTCAAGTCTTGACCCGGCTTCCACTGACCATGTTCCTGGTGGTGATTTGGAATTGCAGGTGTTCAGAAGCTCACCTCGTTCCTGAACCTAAAGTTGGATCAGCTGCCATATACTGCCACACCTCCTCCAACGGCAACCCCTTATCCCTGACCTCCAACGTCCGCTTAGCGCATCTCCATCCAGCCCTTCCGTAACACAAGCTCCCGCATCTCGAGATCCGGTCATGATCTCGACTGCTACAAGTATGCAAGTCATCGCAATCTGCACACCCGCAGGTGGCCAGTTACCTGGCTTTCGCCCGATATCTGTGGCTAGCTGCAGCAAACCATATGCTGGACGACGACTTGGATTCCAGATCCACTGATTGCGGACTTCTTGCACTCTGCCCGCTCCTCAATCATTATGGTATGCTGAGATAGCCAACTCGCAGCACGTTGTCCCTACTGCTCTCCCCTGGCGCTCACTGCTGACGTCTAGTACGGTGGTTGCAGGCTGAGCGCATTGCGAGCTTCAGCACTGGAGCACTGTCGCTGCCAAGCGTCGAAGTATCAGGACCATACCCTGATCCCAAGACGAAAAGGACCTCGTCCGTTCTGTCTTCGTCGGGAGTCCGCGAGCGATCTCACAAACCTATACATGATAAGTCAACGACAGCCTCCCCAGAGTGGACAGACGTAGACGAGAACAGAGCACCAAACGTACGATCTTCGAGAGTGACAAGTCGTCGATCCCTCACTGCGGAACGATCGTCTCCGAGGCTCACACCAAGCGGTAGATCTCCTGAACATAAGTCAAGCAGCTTGGAGAAAGAGGCAGGACGGCTGTTTCCAACACTGGCCCGTATCTTGGAGGGCAGAGAACAGAGTCACAGTGGATCCCATACACCGGTCCTCTCGGGTACAAGAGACCGCACCACCCGGGTTTCTCGTCGTGTACGAACAGACAATGACCCTGGAGCAAGCCAGCGACGTGCGGCCAGACACAAGCAAAGCTCTCTACAACGTCGAGCAGAGAACACGATCAATCCTTCGTTGCTCTCGGTTGTGTCTGGCCTGACAAGCACATCGGACAGGTCGAGCGGCAGCAATTCGACGGTAACGCAGAGATCGTATGAGAAGCAGAATACCACCAAGCATAGACGTTCGAGGGAACGTCACAAGCGTCAGCAGGGGCAGGGTGGTCATCTGAAGGGCACTGTAGGCGCAAATATTGCGACGGAGGCTTCGAGTGTGTTTGACTTCATGGACAAGGCGCCGCTACGCTTCAATATCGCCGGTGATTCCACATCCTCATCTGAGTACGCCGGTTCGGACGGAGGATCGGCCCAGACTCTAGCAACGTCTTCCACAAGATCAACAGTCTCCTCGCCCGTGAGTGTTAGGGAGTTGAGCAGCGCGGGATCATTGGCAAGCCAGGAGAAGGTCCATTCAGACTCTGGTATATCGGTGCGAGGTAGCAGCCCAGACGCAGCTGAGAGTTCCCGAAGATTCAAGAGGCTGCCTAGTGTTCAAGACATCAGTCCTGCCCAGCGCAAGAGCGTTGGTTTACATGGAACTCCTCTTTCCGAGACCTCCTCCGGTAGTGCAGGTTACAAGGACGAACCCGGGAGAGATGAACAGCTGGTTGAGCAGCTGCAAAACCACGAGCGTGGTTTGCGTCAGCACATGTACTACGGTTCTCAACCACAGCACGCTCCTCATGTACACTCGACCCATGATCGGCGTCACTCAAGCTCCTCCCAGGCACACCAATCCTGTCCACTGCCGCAGATGAGCTTGAGTTCCTACTTCACCCAAGGTACACCAGTGGAGCACTCCTCAGTCATTGCGCAACAACCGTTTCACGCTCCCCAGCCCCACGTGCAGCCGCCACCACATCTACACAGACCTTCTCCTGTGCCTGATGCACCAGATTTGAGCAAGATCACCATCGCCGGCTACGAGCTCCTTGCGCACAAGCTGTCGGAATCGTCAGAGAACAGACCGGGTGCAGCTCCTGGCTTCAAGCCAGTCTACCGCAAGTTCGAGCAGCTCAATCATAGAATCCTGCTGCATCTCCAGGATGAGATCTCCGAGCTTGAAGAAGAACTGCGTAGGTTAGATGAATACGTCGCTCATTTTGGCGACGGCGCGGATGATGGCACGGAAGATGGACCCAAGCACGCTCCATCGCGGCGCTCTGAACGTCGATCTGAGAACCCGTGGTTTCACAGTAGGGTTCATCTGCTTGGCCAGATCTTCATGAAGATCGATCAGTATAGTGAGTGTTTTGGAAAACCGCACGAGTTGTGATGAAGTCTAATCTCTAGTGAACTGAGCAGGCAAAGCCCTGACGTCCTACAACGGCATGGTCGCATCTCTCGATCCAGCTAAGGCGGACGACATTCAGCGATATCAAGCATGGATAGCAACGCACGCGCCAATTGACGGGGCTGAGACTAGGTTTCTCAACCACGAAAGCGACCTGCTCTGCATCGGTCGTGCAAACGATCGCGGCCATCCTGACAACGTTGCGAAGTCTGCGGTGGTCTGCTTACCGATCTTTCTGCTCGTTCCACTCCTTGCCTTCTCGATCACACCTGGTTTTTTGGGACGGTTGTTCGTCCCTTCGATCCTAGTAATCGGAGCCACTGTGCTTTTATCTACAAGCACGAAACAGATCATGGCGCCGAGGGAATGGATCGCATGCACCGGCGTGTGAGTACTTCGCCATCTCCCTTTCCCCCAGCAGCCGCACGCTGACAATAGAGCCTAGCTATTTGGCAACCATGGCTATCATCGCTGCCACACTAGGGTGATCGGCGGTCTGTGGCTGTCTCTTTGTGGGCATAGCGGGGCGTTGGTCACGAGTCTCCGTCTTTGCTTTTGCAGTCGGGCACGCATCTGGCAATGATCTTTTGGCGTCTATTCTCCCAGGCGCTTCGCGCATGGCGTTACCGGCGACTTGGGCATACCCGGAATCACTCGACGGTCTTTTGGCCGGGCTGAGGAAGGCGCGAGGCAGTAACGCAGCAACGCTGATAGCAGCGGTGGCCAGGCTTGTTCACGACGAGACGACGACACGAACACCGCAGTGACCTTGGCCGATGGACGACGACGATCACTTGTCTCGCAGCCCATCAGTCGAGTTCGAGTACGCGTGCACACGCAGCAAGTGAGGTTCCACTGACAGCCGTGCCGGAGTGCCTGTTCTCGACGAGCATGCAGGGCCGGATGCAGCTGGGCAACGCCTCCTGTTCCTCCTCCTGCTGACGCTGGGGGCCCTCAGTCCTGCGGTGTGGGCTTTCAGCCGCTTGCTTGTGTGCCATGTGCGCTGCGGGCCCAGGAACCACCGGTTGCCACCACCGGCACGATCGCATCGGTCGCCGGTTGTCAGCGTCACTCCCTTTGATTCCACTGCTTCCATCAGTCGCTGCAGTGCCGAATGCCCTTCCCTCCAGGTGACCACCAGGGCATGCCCAGCGTCTGCGTGTGAAGTGAAGTGAAGTGAAGTGAAGTGAAGTGAACCGCCTGGCCCGCCCGAGCGATACTGCATTCCAGCCGTGTTCGTGCAGGCGCGACTTGACGCAGTCGTCTGCCCATGAGGCTGGCCAACTAGTGTCGGATAGACGCGTGGGCGGCGGGCAGGAGAGTTGGAGGGCGGGCCTCGAGGCAGCGCGAGCGCTGGAGAGGTGCCTGAAGCTAGGGAACGTCGACGCCCAACAGGGCCAAGCTGGTCTCTCTCTCTCGCTGTTTCGCTGCTGCTGCTGCTCGACGCCGTCCGTCCCTTCCTGCCGTCCTTCCTCTGCCAGGAACTTGGTGACCTCCTTCCAAGTTGTACAGAAAGGGCACCTGGCACCATCGAGCAGCCGTCGCTTCCGCTCCTTTCTTGCTCCAAGGCGAGCCCCCAAGCCCGACTGGACCGTACAGTTTGCCCTGCTTCTCACTCCTCGAGGTTTGTGCCTGTGCCTGTGCCTGTGCCTGTGCTTGCAGACTGCAGCACTGCCCCTCGTTCCTCACCCCCAAACCCTCCGAAACACTATCTCACCACACACCAACTCGAAACACGCAACCCGATCGGCGGTGCTTCCGCTCTCGCTCAGCTCGCTCAGCCCTCTCGCGCAGTCATCCGTCGCAACTCCACCACCACCACCTCCTCCTCCTCCTCCTCAGCTCACTCCCGTGCTCCGTTGCCTCCCGACTGCCGCTTCCCACGCTTCCATTGCCATTGTCGCAACGTCGTTGGTGTCTTCGAAAGCCGCTTCTGGAATGCCCTTGCTGCGAACCGGAGATAGCTCATTGCAACCTGCTGCGAGCCGGACTGCTGGAACATCCGAGGAATTCGTGCTCTGGGTTTCAGAATCTTGAGAAGAAACGTCCGTTGGAATCCATTGGGAACAGTCCGAGTGATTGCGCCGCACGCCATCTATCTTGTCACGACTTCGCTGAACGCAACGACCTAATCACAACACTCGAACTGGGAGCAATCATTGTATATTACGGCATTGTAGCACGATCCTGCCGATGACGGATCGAAGACAAAGATAACAACTTGGGCGACGAGCGAGTGCTACGGTAACACTGGTACCTGACGAGCCCACCTGGAATCCTTTGTCCTCATCCCAACAACAGCCGGACCTTCGCCAGCAGTCTCCGTCTAAGCTCCATCGACAGGCTCGAAGTACACGCCGGGCGACTCGAACGAGTGGAACTGGACAATGGCAGTCGCAATGCTGCATCCATCCAGAACGTCAACGTCGTCGTCCTCGTTCTCTCTCACACCCGTGTCACGGCAAAACACCATGTCCTCTCACGACGGCGCAAGGTCGGTCCGCCAGTCGAAGCGTTACTCAGTGACGGCGCTGTATCTGTCCATGTCTGCGAAGGAGAGGGATCTTGAAATAGAGGATGACTTGGCAAGAGGTATGGAGACACACATGCGGTGGTAGTGCCTCAATACTGATAGCGGCATAGCTCAGAAGACACTCCGAGATTTGAAGGCGAGGATATCGTCGCAATCGAAGAAGAACTTTGTGCTGGAGAAAGATGTGCGATACCTTGACTCGAGAATAGCCTTGCTTATCCAGAATCGCATGGTACTAGAAGAGGTACGCTGCCCTTGCGCTTGCGCTCGCGCCTCTCTCAACATTCAGGCACTGACAAATCGTATAGCAACAAGACGTGGCAAATCATCTGGACGACGCCACAGATCTACAAGAGGGCTTCTTCCCCAATGACGAGAAGACGCAGAAGTACGGCAACCTGCTTTTCCTTCTTCAGTCGGAACCTCGACATATTGCACATCTATGTCGACTGGTCACCATGGCCGAGATCGACTCGCTGCTGCAAACCGTCATGTTCACCATCTACGGGAATCAGTACGAAAGCCGAGAGGAACACTTGCTTTTGACTATGTTTCAGGTAGGTGTAGAAGACCAAGTGCTGCGACTGTAACTGACTCTGTCCCTCAGTCCGTCCTTACCTACCAATTCGACAACACACCAGAATACTCGTCCTTACTGCGCGCCAACACCCCTGTGTCCCGGATGATGACCACATACACACGGCGAGGACCCGGTCAAAGCTACCTCAAGGTTGTTCTTGCAGAGCGCATCAACTCTCTGATCGAGTTGAAGGATCTGGATCTCGAGATAAATCCTCTTAAAGTGTATGAGAGGATGATCGTCGAAGCTGAAGAGAAGGGTGGTACCCTGCCTCCGCACCTACCGAAAGGAGTCACAGCAGAGCAGGCTGCAGAGAACACAATCGTGCAACAGACCATCGCACCCCGGTTGGAGATGTTGATGGAGATCGCCAATTCGTTCTTGACGACTATCATTGAAGGTCTGGAAGAAACACCGTACGGCATTCGATGGATATGCAAGCAAATTCGGAGTCTGTCAAAGCGCAAATACCCCGATGCACAGGACCACACGATTTGCACGCTCATCGGAGGATTTTTCTTTCTGAGGTTCATCAACCCGGCTATAGTGACTCCGCGGTCTTACATGTTGATTGATGCCACGCCGGCGGAGAACCCGAAACGCACACTGACTTATGTAATGGGTGTGAGATACCCCTCTGACATTGAACCGTTACTGACTCTGTTGTAGGTAGCCAAGATGCTGCAGAACCTGGCGAACAAGCCGTCGTATGCCAAGGAGCCCTACATGGCCAAGCTGCAGCCATGGATACAACAGAACAAAGAGCGCATGAACAAATTTTTGCTCGATCTCTGCGAAGTGCAGGACTTCTACGAGAGTCTTGAGATGGACAATTACGTTGCGTTGTCGAAGAAAGACCTAGAACTGTCGATCACCCTGAACGAAGTATACGCGACACACTCGCTCCTGGAGAAGCACAGTGCTGAGCTGGTATACAACACTTCTCAAATTGTCCAAAGCGACGAATCTCTGACTTTTGAACAGGGCAAGGACGAAACCTCACACCTTAATATGCTGTTGCAGGAACTCGGTCAAGCACCTGCCCAGCTTCCACGAAAGGAGAACAGGGCAATTAATTTGCCTCTGTATAGCAAGTGGGAAACACCACTTGACGATCTGACTGCCGCCTTGGATATTACTCAGGAAGAGGTCTTCTTTATGGAAGCCAAGTCGACCTTCGTCATGATCATGCGTTCACTGCCATCGAACACCATAGTCACCCGAAGACCGCTCCGATTAGACCGGGTCGCGGAGGCTGCAGCGACGACCAAGAACGACTCGGTCATGGTACGGAAAGGGATCAGGAGCATGGAGCTCTTGAGTCAGCTGCAAGAACTCGGAATCGTGAACAAGGACGACAACTTCGCACTGTTGCGGGATGAAGTAGAGCAAGAGCTAGTACATCTTGTATCCATGAAGGAGAAAGTCATTGTAGAGACGCAAAAGTTGGAAGAGGTCTTCAGGACAATCCGAGACCACAACTCCTGGCTGGTCGGTCAGCTCGAGACGTACAAATCGTATCTGCACAACGTCCGCAGCCAGTCAGAAGGCAAGACGAGGAAGCAACAGAAGCAGCAGATATTAGGACCATACAAATTCACCCATCAGCAGCTGGAGAAAGAAGGGGTGATATCGAAGAGCAATGTACCCGAGAACAGAAGAGCGAACATCTTTTTCAACTTCACGAGTCCGATGGCCGGCACCTTCGTCATCTCGCTCCACTACAAAGGTAGGCCGTTCCACCCCATGCCCCGCCTATTCCTGCTCAACACTGAACGCTCTCCGACAGGTCGCAACCGTGGCCTGCTCGAGCTCGACCTGAAGCTCGACGACCTCCTGGAGATGCAGAAGGACAACCAAGAGGACCTCGATCTGGAATACGTGCAGTTCGACGTCTCGAAAGTTCTGCTGCTGCTCAACAAGCGCTTCGCGCGCAAGCGGGGCTGGTGAAGGCAGTGTTGGCGTGCTGTTGGTCTTTCCCCTGGTGTTCGGTCTGGACGGCGTACAACACGGCGAGACGCTATCCAGGGTTAACTGCTCGGGCTATGCTATTGGGGATATCGGATACGAGGAACAGAAGATTTACGAACAGGAGATACCCAGCTGATTGGCAGTTGTAGGAGTATGGAAATGAGTAATACACATCTACCACCGGGTGAGCTCTGGAGCCACGCCGGACGGACGGATCAGCGACACATGTCTGCTGTTGCGTTTGCTGTTTCTTTATCCTCGAGGCGTTTTTCTTTCTTCCGCAGCGTCGTTCATTGCTCGCTTGATGGGGATTTGCTTTCTTTGTTGGCTAGCTGGCGACTCTTTCTTGGAATACCCGTCATGTGTCGGCAGGTCCGCTGTCTTTTCTTAGGGTGGGAGCAGCTGGTATGGATGGAGAGCGTTGCGTGATATCAATGTACGATAGTAATCGAGCTTGCTGGTCTGGCAGTTGCAGCGCTTTCCGTCAAGGCGGCTATTTAACTCATGCTACGAACCTCCCGATACACAGCGGTTCGAGTTTAAGCAGAGCAGAGCCTCTCCTTCACTCCGTACCTCGCTTTGACGCCCTACTCGATGGAGGTTGGCTGCCTGGGCTACAGCCCAGATCATGAGTCAGTCAGGCTGGTCACCGCCCGGTTCCACCTCCGCATGCTCTCGAATCACCAACAGCCCAAGGCTACAACCTGAGCGAGCCGTGACGACGACATCAGACTCCCGCAATCGCACGACGGCTATAGTGTTCTCCAGGGGCCTCTCAACTCGTGTACCGTTCCTCAGCGGCTTCCCAACTCATACCCATCCACCATGTCCTCCTCCATAGCTATCCCCAACCGGAAGCAGGCCCTAGGACAACGAGGCTCGGGTAGCGATGCATCTTCGTCGTCCTCCTTCTCAAGCAGCTCGAGTTCTCCCCAGACACCGTCTCCGTCTTGTACGCCGTCAGGGCGGAGTTACGATAGACGGCCCTCGTTGTTAGGTAGGCTGCCAGCTGTCGTCCGCTCCTACAACTGCGGAACAGTTCAGACATCCTTGAGTCACGGCTGTGTTTCCTGCGCTGATATAGATCAGGCTCCTCCCTGTCGAAGGCGGAACACACAGTCATCAACGTCGGCCACCCAGACGGCCCTCCTCGACTTGTGAGACCAACAGCCTCCTCATCATCCTACAAACATACAGGGGACTGACAGCTTTCCTCCCAGATCACATGCGTCAAGGCATCCCAAGGCTTCGACTGGAACCAAGGCAAGCTCTCCCATCCCATCTTGGAGCTGAAAGGTCCACGCTGACGCCTAGCCTCCTTGCATCAGACATCTTCCTCCCCTCCTACGCCGACTACGAGTCCTCCAACCTCGAGCGGAAGCAAGACCCTGTGGAGGACATCATTCTTACTGATGAAGAGGCTGCAGCCATACTACCACAATGAAAGTGCGAGGTTCAGCGATGCCTTGGGATCGGTTGGCGCCGTCTGGATCAGGCGTAATACAACCGCTGACGCGGCATAATGGGAAGGCGCATTGGATACATCGTCTGAAGCTTGCGATGGGAGTTCCTGTCACTCCACCACACTTTCGCTTTTGGATTGCTTGGGCCTGACATTGCGCTCATCGATCACTATGGGCGTTCGCATGCATCTCCACTCGCATACTGTACTGGGGCATGGCGGGCACGTTGCGGGGTCCCTGGAGTTTGTGGTCTCTTTACGTTTTGCGATGTGTCGGTTAGGGCCTCGCTGGTCAGATCAACAGTGACGAGAATATCTGCGCGTCTCTGTGCCCCCTTTTCGCTCGAGTGATACTGTCGATACAACGACGCTTGAAGAGATGCTCGCGATGCTAGATGACGTGCACCGGTCGGTGATCTTCCCTGCTGCAAACCTCCACCGATAAGATAACGCTCTCGGCCGACCTTCCCCACCAAACCGGACCAAAACAAACGCGGGACGTGGCGCGTCCATCCAAAGGTCAACAAAACGCTCCCTCGATACACACCCACCTCCTTCCCTCCCTCCCTGCCTCCCACGAACGCTTCCCACGACTCCCACCTCGACACCCCCACCCCACCCCACCCCACTCCACCCCGCCCCTCGGCGCAGCCTGCTACAAGCACGGTCCCGACGGAGAGGGCAATGGAGACGGCCCACCGCAGAATCGAGCTCCAGTCGCCCGCGGACCTGAGCTACCTGATCGCGAACGCGTCGCGGGCGGCGCGCCAAAAGATCGATCTGCATCTGCCGCCGAGCGCGGCGCCGCAGGGGGAGGATGCGCTCCGCCGGCGGGTTGAGGAGCTGGTTGAGCAGGTAGGGGCGCCCCTTTTCCTCTGGTCTTTCTTGTTGTGTGGGGGGGATGGGATGGGATGGGATGGGATGGGATGGGAGAGTGCGTGGGCGAGCAGCGAGAGCTGGGGGGGTGGATGCAACTTCTGGAGCACGAGACGGATGAGAGAGCGACGGCGCATTGGCGGAACGCAAATACGGCAGGCGGGGGTGTTGAATGGCATTCAGGATTGATGGCATGGGCTGACGCAGACGACGGCTTGGGAGCAGTACATCCGCGCCACCTTCGTACTCGCAAAACCCAGCCTGAGCATCAACGGCATGGATCCGGCGGCCGAGCTGTTGTCCGCCGCGCAGAAAGGAGAGGGTGCCGTTGCGGGAGAAGAAGAAGGTACGCCGCGTCCGCATCTCGTCCCATCCGTCCCTCCTCTCTCCCGACTCCTCGCCACTCACCTCCTTGCCCTCTCGTCCCCATTCCTTCTCCTCTCCTTCAATCGCCATACCGTCGTCTCTCCTCGTCCTCCTCGTCCTCCCATCCTCACCTCAAACTACCTCCCTCACCCGTTCGCCCTCCCCGGCGCCCCCCACCCTCACTCCCCACGACAAAATCTCCCCCGTCCGTACTGACACCCTTCGTCCCCCGCTCCAGAATACGAGCCCCACGACGCCCGCCTCACAGCGCGCATCGCGACGCTGACCGCGACGCACGAGAGCCTGACCGCCTCGCTCGCCACGCTGCGCCGCACCGCGCCCGCCGCCGCCGCCGCCGCCCTGCGCGCCGGGCTCGCCAGCAGCCGCGAGCGCACGCTCCACGACGCGCGGGCCGCGGCGCCCGCCCTGCGCGTCGGCCCGCTCGAGCGCTGGGACGAGGTCGCGAGCTCGTGGGCGCGCGGCACCGAGGGCCTGGTGCGCGTGCGCGCCGAGATCACGGGCACCGTCACCACCGTCGAGAGGGCCGCGACGGCGGCCGCGTATGTGGAGGCCGGGGACGCGTCGCGCTGAGGAGGAGGAGGAGGAAGGCACGGGAGGAACGGCGTTTTTTTTGGTGGAGTGAGCATCTCGTTTGCGAAGGAGAGGCAAGGCCGCGTCCCCTCGTCCGTGTCCTGCCGGCGTTGAGAAGAGGGGGGGGGGGGTCTGTTCGGGTGTCGTGTTGGGCTCCACTGGGAGTCGGGGCTCTGGGGGTTGGGGGGTGCGGCATCGCTGATATACCCACCATCCCGTTTTCTCTCCTCCTCCTCCTCCTCCTCCGCGCAGAAAAGAACAAGGCCTTTTCCTAACAGGCTGGACCCCGTTCCTTTCGGGAGTCGTCTCGAAAGCGCAGTCGGGCCTAGTCCGGACGCGCCCAACCACCACCTGCACTCGCTGTCGTGCTCTGCTCCTCTTCCTCCTCCTCCTCCTCCTCCTCCGACGACGACGACGACGACGACGGCAACGACAATCGGGGACTGAAAACGGTATTCGCTGCTCTGGTGGGTGGGCGTGGGTAGACAGGGCAGCCTCGGAGGCGGCGGCCAGCCTCTGCGCCGACAGGAAAGCCGATGCGGGGTGGCCGGCGACTGTGCCGAGAGAGAGAGAGAGCAAAGCAGTAGCTGTGACCGGTCGAGCTCGGCGCGCACGTCGCGAGCCCCCCGCGTGTCAAATGTAACTTCTGAATTGGAACGCTACCCTGAGTGAGATGCGGTACAGAAGCCTCCCTGTGGACGCGCGCGCGCGCGCGCGCACAAGTCAAGCGGAGACGCGGATCGTGATCGAGCTTGATTGAGCGCAGATGCGTGGCTCCGACGCCGAGTTTCGTTACAAGAGACGCCAAAGGAGGGAGTTTCATCCCCCTGTCATGCACGGCCGCCTTTCGGCACACAAACGAGATCGCAAAACGAT
Organism: Cryomyces minteri; assembly: GCA_005059845.1. NCBI lineage: Eukaryota > Fungi > Ascomycota > Dothideomycetes > Cryomyces > Cryomyces minteri. The sequence continues at coordinate 32,037 of NAJN01000110.1, forward strand.
GGTCGCAACATCAGCCATTCAGCCACGGGCAAGAAAAGGTTCCGAAGAAGACACGGCCAGCAAAATTACGGCCAGATCGCCAATTAAGAATACTTAGTTGCGAAGGACAGAGAGGTAGAGGGGGGGTTGAATCAGCACAGATCCCCCACATTGTGCCCGCCCGGTCGACCGTCCGTGATACCGGCCAGGACGGTGAAGTCGCCCCACTGAGGGAATTCGTTGTGCGAGGAGGCGGGCTTGACCTGCGCGCTGACGACGGAGACGGCGAGGTCGGGGACGGCGTTGCGGGGGACTTCGGTGTCGTTCATCTGTGCGGCGGGGAGCATTAGCAAGTCCGAGAACGGTTCTGGGGGGTCACGTGGGTTCTGCGTCCAGTGCAAATGTCGCCTTCTTGAAGACAGGGTTCCGTGAGGAGAAGAGGAAGGGTGAGCTGAAGCTTACCATGGTAATACGCCAGTGCAGGTTCTTCGTCAGATACGACGCGACGTCATTCGGATCCAGACTCGGCAGGTCGCCCTTCGAGATCTTATCCACGAGCGTCGTGGTCAAGGGCACCACACCCGTGACCTGCAGCCCGCTGTCCTGGTGCTCTTTGCAGCGCTGACACCCATCACTGGTACTCGTGCCCAGGTTCGCGAAGACGCCGTGCGTTCCCACGAGGTTCGGCTCGAAGGACCAGGACGCTGGGCTGGGGTTGAAGTCGCCGATGAAGATGTGGACGAAGTAGGATCCATCAAGGCCAAACTTCTGCGCCTTGATGTTGGCGAGATACTGACGGCGCTTGCCGTCGGACGTCACGGCTTGTGCGACGGTGGTCTGTACTGGGTCGACTGCTTCCTCGCGATCGATGAGATTGCGTTTGGGTTTCGAGGAAAGGCCGGTACTGCCTGCCGTGCTTCCGTAGAGCGAGTTGATGGCTGCCTTGATCGAAGAGTTGGTATTGTTTCCGCCGGCAAGCTCTGGATAAGTGTAACCAAACGTGGTTACGGATCGAGCGGTTTCGGAGTTCCACATGTCGCCAGTTGCATCAGTGTGAAAAGGAGTCAAAGCTGTACGCGATGAGTGCGGATCTTCATCAAGCGGACATAGAGGGTTACATACGAGATTGATCGTCCTTAACAGTGCCTGGAACATAGGTGAATGTACCTTCGACCTGCGCCTCGGGTTCGATGAAGCTGTTCGGATAGAGAGCTTGCCAAAGAGCAAAGCACCTGTCAATCATCCTGCGAATCGTGAATCTTCCGTCCTGGCCTCGTTGCTTGTGTGACTGCTTACGTGTGATGCAGCCAAAATATGGGATCGAACGCTGCATAGTCAAGGTAGCTCATATGTCCACTACTGCCTGTCAAAGAGTGAATTGCGTCGTGAAGAGATTCCAGACTGTCCAGGTTCCCCGGGTTTCCATTTGGAATCCAGGCCTCGTTGCTGAATTCGGTGTAGTTGGAGTAAGCGGTGAAGAGGTTGTATAGGCGGTCCCGGAATGACAGTCGGGAATTATCAAGCTGCTGAGCAACAAGGTTGTTCTGGCTAGTAGCGCCTACATCCCAGCTGGTAGGGTAGCGCTTTGTTTCCACCCATGACGCGAACTACGTTCAACTCAGCAAGCATGTCTTGGGTATCACGGAACGTAAACAAACTCACTGGGTTGTAGAACATGTCCTGAGGGACCAACGGGTTGAAGGTGTACGCGAACAGCGGGTTCTTGATCGTCGTTGTCCCATTCGGCATAGTGACTTGTACGGTGGGATCGCTGAGGCTGGCCGGATACACACTCTGGCCTGCTGGTGGCGCCGCAGCCCAGTCCCAGTAGGGCGCTCGGAAGGTGATAGCAGCACTTGCGTATCTTTGTCGTTGCGCGCCCGTGGGAAACTCGTTCACTACGCTGATGATGTTTGAGTATAGCACTTGCTATTCTACGGTCAGCAGTGCGAGACATTGGAGGGTCGAGCAGCTGCCTAACCTCGTAGAGGGCCAAGTAGGGTCTGTGCCATGTAGGAAACAGGTTCGATACATGCGCACAATAGCCACCGCCTGCATTTGGAGCAGCTTGTACGCCGTCCCATGCGATGTACGGCCGTCCATGAATTCCTGCAGTGTGCGATTGAAGTCAGTGACCTGGCGATCACAGCCTTGGGGCAGCAATTGCCCGGGCAATAGGCATAGACTCACCAGCTATCTGGTAGTACGACAACTTGTTGTTGTGATCCACCTCTTGCATCCGCTTTAGACCCAACAGGTATAGGTTCCACTGGTCGGCATTCTTCTGCAGCTGGCGGATCTCCAGCCGTGGCTGTACTCCCCAGTCCTGCACACCCGTGATGCTGAACGTTGAAGCTTGTCGAGCTTGCAACGGTATCAGTTCTTCCACCACGTGCCTTCTGAGATCTGAGGTGACCGGCGTGCTGGACGTATTGTCGATGAGGAGGGAGAAGATTGAGAGAGCGGAAAGAACGCTTCCCGCTGTCCGAGGGAAGATCATGGTAGGGAACAGGCGTACGCCCCGTGTGCTGTGAAGCCTAGAAGAACTCTGGGCGCATCCAGATCAATTGGTTCGAAATGCTGCAAAGTGGTACCGCAGCGGAAATAGAGTGTAGGACGACGACTTTGTACTGCAACAATTCGGATATCACGAACAAAGGTTTCGGTTACGGAGAATGACGTCTCGTGGCACAAGAAGCGTACAAGAAGTTGTTGAAGCTCTTGGTATGTAACGAGAGAAGCTGTCGGTGGTTGAGCAGAGGGGAAACGGAGTTCGATGCTGCTGCTGCTGCTGCTGGGAGAAGCGTGGGAAAGGTTACGGGTCCCTGGGAAGGTCCCTGAAACACAGAGGAAGCAAGGAAGAATTTCAGCTACCAAGGAAGGTCGTCGGAGGCTTCTTATGAAACTAACGTGGGTGTAGCTCGTTCGACCGCAGAGATCGACGTCGCGGAGGGATGGTTGGCGAAAATGAATTCCGTTTCCCAGGTACGGGGCTCTACCCAAGAAATGTGCCCAGCCGTGCTATTGCGCTTCACTGCATGGGAGGGCGTTTGGCGAAGCTTGCTCGATCTCCGTCCCTCTCATCTCGTCGCATGTCAACGTTGGGCAATGTCGGAGTCACGAGGCGCAAGAAGAGCACCGATGTTACAGCAGCGGCGCTCGTGGAGGGTGGGCTGCAAGAGCTGCGTCAGATCAGCAGTGGGGCAGCGACGGACCTGGCCATGCTGGGACGGCCACGCGCGACCATCTCGCAAAGTCTCCAAGGGGCCCGTCTCTCTGCATGCGCGTTGGAAAGACCAGGGAAGCGTATGCGAGGAATCGCTGCGGGCGAGGAGGTGTTTGCGGGGCGTCGCCAGCATGGTTGGACGTTGGACGTCAGGGCCGGCAGAGGGTTGACGACAAGCTCATCTGCTCCTCTCCGCTAACGCTGAACCGTTCGAAGCGCCTCTGCATCGAGTGCTTTGCCGCCAATGGTGAGCCAGCCCTGCCCTATTGGACGTCGCGCTCGCACACCCAACAAGGAGCAATACGAACAAGCCCGGGTAGAGAGAACCCTGACAGCAGTTGTCGAAGCGGGTCGCGAGGTGGCGGGGCACCGTTAAGTTGGCGTTCTGGCGTTCCTGTGTTGCTTCCTTGTCGTTTGCAAGGAAGACGTCTCCTCGACCCGACATACCGCTTGGACACTCGCCTGCAATTAAACAAGGAGAAACAGAAGCCGTGTGTTCCTGTACTCGTGCTGCAAGCTGGCGTGCTTGCCGCTGTCACCGGTGGAGCATGAAGATGTAACGACGCCAGCAGTCGACGAGCATCCACTTGCTTGGAACGCCATTTGATCGCCCCTTGGAGGCCATGGGCGTCACATAATGAGACGGCACGTTGCCCGATGGCCTGGTGGTGATGTGAGAGTGTCGCAAGCCCTACCATCCTTCTGCTCCCATCCCTATTGTCCACATTGTCTAGGTAGGACGGCACGCAAGGGAGACCCAAGACATTCGCTCTCGCGAAAGCTTGATTCTTGTGACACACACCACACGCCCTTCATCAAATAGACCGTGAGACCTCCACATGCACTGTCACGGGCTACAGATGCGGGACATTATCGAGCACAAGCAACGTGTCAGTAGACTGCTCCAGCACCGAGAATCAGGGACGAGTAGTGTTTGTGACAGTACCTCGTACCGCTAGACGACCAACACCAAAGCTCCACGAGACATCCATATCCTCGGTCACCATCAGAACGCCAATCGATCCTGCGCTCCTTGCGCCATCCCGTCTCCAACGCCGCGAGCCTAGGTAGTAGTTGAACCCAATTCCGATACGCCACGCAAGCTCAATACGCAACTGACAGACAGAAGACACCCGGCTGCCCCTCAGCCCCATCAACCTCCCTTACGTCGGACCGGCCTCGTCGTGCTCCTGATGCGACTCTGTGCCATGAAAAGCGTCGCCAAAGGCGGAGTTGTCGAGGTCCAATCCGAGATCGTCGCCCACACCGCCATAGTCCATTAGCGCGTCCCCGGCGCTGTCCAGGTTTTCGAAGCTGCCGAAATCGGCAGTGTCGAACATGACTGAGGTAGGATCGGGTTGGAGGTCCGCTGATGGGTCCTGTGGAGCTTCAGCTCCGATCGCAGCTGCTTGCTCGGTGGTTGATTGAGCGCCTTCGTCGCCGTTTTGATCGACCATGACCCAGTCGCCCGCAACCCCTGTGTCAGGAGCTGGTCCACCCGCTGTTGGCGTGTGTTGCGCATCTAATCTGAAGTCCATACCGTCCAGCAACGAAAGGCCATTCGTGTCTGTGGTACT
>NAJN01001100.1:0-13971 GCA_005059845.1 Cryomyces minteri
GACCTCTTGGTGCGCGAATCAATGTTGTTGGCGTGTGCGATTGGAGCAGAATGGTGCAAAGAGCGCAACATTCCCGTCATATACAGAGGTACTATACGCAACCCAGAGCTTCCGGACCCGGAAGTCTACAACAGAGAGGTTGTACAGCCATCTGTAGATGCATACGGACAGCCCCCTATGCACATCGGTCTCCGGTACATGCAACTTCTCGGCCAAACCATGGTTTCCACAACACCCACCAAACATCGCTTCCTAGGACTGCCACAGTACAGCAAAGTGACGTCTCCGCTCCGCCGCTACGGCGACATCATCATGCACTGGCAGATCGAGGCCGCCTTGCGCGAAGAAGCCTCGACCGGTAAGAGCCTCATGAATAGCACGCGCGAGGATTACCTGCCCTTTTCGCGCATTGAAGTCGACAAGATCATTAACCGGCTTCAGCCCCACGAGCGGCTCATTTCCCGCGCGTCCCGTAACGCGGAAACCTTCTGGCTCGCGCAGCTCTTCTTCCGCGCCTACTACTTCAAGGAGGCAGCCCTCCCGGAATCGTTCACGGTATTGGTCTACTCGACGCCCGTGGGGCGGAACCATTTTGTGGGCACCGTCTTGAAGGAGTACTCATTCGACGTGGACATGACGCGTCCGGAGCTATTGGGATTCATGGAGGAGGCGAGGGTCGGGGACACGTGGGAGGTCAAGATCGACAACGTCAACGCTTATGTGAGACGCGTGCTTGTCACGCCGCTGAGACTGATTGAAAGGGCGGACAACAAGTGAGGTGGCTGTAGATTTCTTCCGAGCCTTACAAACAGATGTCTCGTATAGTGTGTAGCGATGGAGGGATTGGAGCGGGCGATGACGTTGTAGGATACCGTACCACATCACGAACCTCGAAATGCGTGAGAACCTGGGAAGCGGCATGGCGTTCCTGGCGTTAATGTGGCAGATGGCGTGCAGACGCCGATCACAAATACATCCCGGCACGGATATTCCTAGATCGATGGGTCGGCTGCATCACAGACAAGCCAACGGCCTAGACCGGGCTGCTGGGATCGACCTGCAGTACGTCCATTTGAATCCTGGTAAGCCCGTTCGAGCTGGACACTGTTTGGGCTACTACAGGTTCGTTCGTGTGTCGAGCTTGACGCGGCCTGATGCGGTGTGCATCCAGCCCGCAGTACCTCAGCGCTTCAGCCGATACGAACATCAGACGATGCCAGCAGCGGGGATTGCGGTGGGGATAGAGTCTCTGCTCACGGCCCAGGGTCGACCGGCAACGAACCAAGTACTGTGCCATGGCTTGATTCTACAGACGAAGCGAGAGAAGATTTTCACGTCGACCTGGCGGGTTTGGGGAATTCCTGGGGGTCGAGCAGTCCCTGCCCTTACCTGGCTGAGTTCTGCAGTTGCCCAGTACCTCGGACGACGCGTCCGTCTTCCGCAGACTCATCTTAGCCCGCTCACCAAACATCGTCCTTTTGCTTCGTGTGAGGACAGAGTACGTTAGTGTCAATCAACCCTGCCCATGAAGTTACCGCGACGGGGCGCAAAGGGAGGGGTAGGTGGCTGTCACTGGTCTCCTTCGCAAAGGCACGAGTCGACGCGTCGGAAAAGCGTTCTTCATGAGATGCATAGAGCCATCAGAGATCCACCGGTTGCTGTACTCGGCGTCACGGAGCAGTCAGGCATAAGCCTAAGTCGAGCGGAGCCGAAGGGGTCCGAGGAGCGTGGGAAGTCTACGAAGCTCCAGAGATGAAATGTAGCCTCCACCCTCAGGCTGTGGCTTCACATGTGTGTGCATGGTCGATGGTGGGTCGATGAGTGCAAGTGGGAGAGAGGCTCTTGGGGCTGCATTGACGATGTGGCCAGACCTCCCTGGGCCCGTTTAGCCAAGGAGCAATGCCACTCTGAACACTGCGAAGCAGCGAAACCCGCTTGGCTCTGGTTGGACACGACACCTTGTCGGCGCCACGACATTTGCCTTTTCACCTACCTACTCAAGCCAGCTGAACAAGATGTGCGGTGACATAGCGTGCGGGCCGGTCCTCTACCCTAAGAGTGCTCATCGGACTTACTTCCAGGATCAGATGGCAGAGAGGCAGGAGGCACAGATGAGGCGATTGAGGGACTCTCTAGGACGGAAGCCGTCAGATCAGACCACCGGGTTGGTACGTGGCTTGACTGTCATCGCGCGCGGCCCCTCTGCGACGACGCTGTCACCGCACATGGTACAGCAGGAGCTGCACCGAGAAGTGAGGGCAGTCGGGAGCCTGATGGGCATCCAGAGCCATGGCACGACCTTCTGCAGTGACAAACGGCTGAGAGCGCAGCGGGCAGAGGCGAGAGTACAAGGACCGGGGAGATCGTCCAGCGGGGAGCACGGCTCTCTTCCCACAGGAGAGATTGTTGTGTGCACGATCGTCTGGAGTGCGAAGCGCGGCCCGTGTCACCAATGAGAAGACCCCATTCGCTAAATGCAAGCTCGAAGCCAGCACTGTCTGTTGATCCGGCTCGCTGCCGGTCTCACAGCGGGACCCGGTGTCGTGGCATGCTCCCAGACTGCATGCGTGAGGGATCAAATGCATTGCCTGGAAGCAGACAGACAACTCGGACTGCCGTACCAGAGCGTCTCCGCACCCAATTGTCAGCCGTCGTCGTCGCCGCCGCCGCCGTCGTCGTCCTGCAGTGGAAGCATCATCTCAGGACCAGCAACCCGTGTCGCGCCGCGCGGAGACCCTGCTCTGAAGCCAAGTCGGGTAGTCAAGCCCCCCCAGCACCGCGCCATGAGACTGGACCGTGTAGCCACTGACGCATCCCAGCCTCGACAACTCTCCAGTCTGCGACGCTCGGGGGAAGGGACGGGACGGGACAGGTGCTGTTGCACGAACCAGCACGGCGGAGCGCAGGTGTCCCAGCAATACCGAGCGTGGCGGGCAGCGTGTTTCCAGTATTTGTCAATCATCAATGGAAGCAGATCTAGGGTAATCATGCCGCTCATCCTGCCTCGCAGGAGATCCGTCCCACTCGCGCGGGTCATGGTTGGCAGAGCACAGACGGGCGCCTCTAGCTCCAGCTGCGCTCGCACTTGCTCTCGCTGCGAGCCCATCACTTGACAATCGTGTCCGCAACCCCACAAATGCTCTCCTCCATCTCGTCGGCCACCGTTCGCACTCTACCGGCCTGCCATTGGCCTGGCCCTGCCATGGCGTCCACCATGGCGGTATTGGCTGTGCTACGAGCGCCAGGGCGGCGCTACCAGACGGGCATTCAGCTGCTCTGGCCGGTCGTGAAGGTCCGCTCCTGCCCTCTGGCAGAGAAAGGTACCAAGCAAGGTGAGGCAGTGAGCTTGACAAAGTTCCCAGACGCCAGTCAACCGGTGCTTGTACCTCCGCTGGAGGCGTCCCGACTCTTATTTAGGCCTTCGACCTTCGGTCGCAACTACCTAGTCTTCGTGAGCATCCCGAGTCGTCGGTTGCATATAGAGACGCCTGCACCACACGGCAGCAGGCGAGCCCATGACGGTAGGGTTAGAAGGGTGAGACGTCCATATGTCCAGTCGCCTTCTCGTCTGGAGAGCGCAGTCGACGAAATCTCCATGTTCACATCCCCGTGTTCTTCCGCGAGACGAACATCTCCGCATCTCTGCCCTTAGCTCGCAGTCTCAGCTGCGGCGATTCTCTTGCAAACATCTTTAGTCCGGGCGGATCGGGCCACTCGAGTGATCAGACTAGGCAGTACCATGACCTCCATCTGGTCTGAAATACCAGACCCCTCTTCCTCGACCGAGCAAATCCATACCACGCAAGGGCTGCCCCCCACTCTCGCTGCAAGCAGTCTCGCTGCAAGCAGGGAGAGGAGGAAGAAACTGCAGCAACCGCGTCAACTGCTGTCCTGCACCAAATGTCGTGAACGCAAAGTCAAGGTAGAGGTCTCCTGTATCTCTCAAAATACAACCGAATGAACGTATCGCTAATCCAAGTCAACGGCAGTGTGATCGCACAAAGCCATGCTCTGCGTGTTGCGCTCGCGGACAACCCAAGGAATGTCATTTCGTAGTTGGCGAAGATGGCGACTACGGTCCCATCCAGCAGTCCTACGAGTTGCGCAAGCTTCGTCTGGAAAATCAGCGCTTGAAAGAGGAAAATGGACGCCTGAAAGAAGAGCTCCAAGACCTGCAGCAAGCCTTCCACGGCGAGAAAGGCAGCGACAGTTCTCTGCTTCGGCTCAGGAATAGCGGCGGCAGCAAGATCGCAGCGAGGCAGTCTAACGTCAGGCAGCGGAAGTTCAGGGGCCAAGATCCTGCGGACAGCCTCTACTTTGGAAGCCCTGGTCTGGCGAATATCATTCAAGACGTGAGGATCTCGCCTGTATCCCTAGTCGTTGGGGTATGAATCTGACAAGCGTAGTTTGCCAACCTGCAAGTGGGCTCGAAATCTTTGACGCATACCATGCCTCGTGGGGCCGAAATCTACGCAACACACGACAGGGCTCTGTATCCATTTCCAACCATGTGGCTCGCTGCGTACAGGAACGCCGACGGGAGAAGCGAGTCTTGTATTCCGGCACTTCTGAATTGCTTGCCGCCGCGCGATGAGCTTTTTGGCTATCTTGATGCCTTCCAGCGGAGAGCTCAGAGCTGCTCTTTCCCGCACACCCCCGATGAGATCACCAGAAAGGAAGTCGAACGCTTCCTCGATGATGCCGAGAAGAACGCATTTGCGCACCCTGACATGCTTGCACTGATCTTTGCAGCTCTCGCAGAGGGCTTGCAGAACGGTATCTATGACAAGAGTGGAGGGAAGTGGGTCGAAGGAGCTATGCAGACCGAAGCTGACAGAGGCGACATGTATAGTAGGTCTCTTTCAGCCCTCCTGCTTTACCCAACCTGCGAACCGTACTGATTCGCGCAGTTGCTGCGGCAATGCAGGCTCTGCGTATGGCGTCTTTCACCAACAGTCCGACTCTCCTGAGTATTCAGACACTCATCTTGATCGGACCCTATCTCACGAACAGTGGCCGCTTCCTCGACGCCTGGACTCTGTTCGGTACCACCGTTCGCTTGGCCCACTCGATAGGTCTACACCGGAACCCACGATTCCTAGACCCGGCGCCGCCTCTTCGTGAATGCACCATTCGGAAAACTCTCTGGTGGTGGATGTTGCATATGGACCAGCAGTATTCCATGACTCTTGGTCGCCCCCTTGGGATATCCGGCATCGGTGATTGTCCGCCGGCAGAGCCATTGACGACAAACCCCACGATCTTGAGACTCGGCGAATTCGTCAATCAGTTCACCGTCCTGGCAAGGCAAATCCTCTCGAACGCAGCATTGAGCAATTTGAAGATCGACGAATTCACCGATAAACTGCTCGCTCTTTGGGACACTATGCCAGAGCTGCTGCAGTTTGATGAAGGATGGCTGGAGGAAGGGAAAGTGATCCCGGAGTGGCCACTTGACGCCTTGGCTACTGGTGAGTTTCAACTGCAGTTCTCTGTGAAGCAGTTGCTCCAGGAGGCCTGTTCCGAGGAGTAGCACACAGTGTACAGGAGAGTTGCTAAATCGTGGACAGTTTTCTATGCCAAAATCCACAACTATCTCATCCTCCTCAATCGCCAACGAGTCGAGAATACCCAAAACATCCAAGCGTCCCAACCCTCATCACCACAACCTTTAAACACATACTCTCTCTCCTTGTCCACATCTACTCCTATGCCACCACCGACTCGATCACGACAGGAATACTCTCCGCCTACCGTTACCTCCAGCTCGCACGGTGCGCAACTCTTGCAAAGGCTGCCTCGTGGGCGGCCCCTAGTACTCAATAGCTGTCGCAAAACCTCTTGCACGCCTTCTTGTTTCTCCATCACCGTGTCCCTGCTGCGTTGATATGTTGGACGATGGGCCAACAAGCATTCAATGCCGCGATGATACTTATCCTCGATCTCTTAGAGTCAGCCGACGGTGACGATAGTGAGCCGGAGAGTCCCTCGAGACCTGACGCTAGTTTAAATGCTACAAGGGACGAAGACTTGAGCCGAGTGGAGCAGGCTTATACTGTCTTCGTTCTGCTGAAACAACGAGGGATTCACAAGCTGGCCGGACTTGCCGTCCAAAGGATCAGCGAAGGACTTCTGAAGCTACGGAACGTCTATCGCCCTCGACAGCCGCAGAACATGCCACCCACGAGCCGGAGCGAAGGCGCCCACGTCAGTACGCAGCTACCATCAACGAGAACTGTGCCCGGGGCGAGGTCTTCGAAAGGCAAGGAGAAAGTGCAGGGCTTGTTCGCAGACACTGCAATGGGCAACACAGGCATGATCCTCCTCGAAGACCCCGGACTGCAAAGCTTCGTCCCCGAGAGTTTCGCGCCGCTAAGCTGGGACATGGCCGGCTCCGACCTCTCCGTCCACTCCGGTCCTCCGAGCTTCTTAGCGCCATCCGCTCCTGCTGCTCCACCTGACTTCCACGCGCCTGCGTATGTCACAGGAGCTCCACTTCCTCAGGGTCATCCGCTCCCGGCGTACGGTGCCGGGCAAGAAGCGTTGTTCGACATGCAGCAGACCAGTCCCACCTCTTACCTGGGCCATGAAGGCGCGTCGTCGATGGGCCTAGCAGGATATCCTGGTTGGGTGGAAGAACCGATTATATGGGAAGCGTCATCGGCACCGCACTCGCCCCACCAGCGGTCCCTCAACCCTCGGCAGCGGCAACGGCAGCAGCAGCAGCAGAGACGGAGCTCAGATTTCGTGCCTGGCGCTGGCAGGAGGATGGAGTGACAATGCCGCCGATTGTGGTTCTGGGTGGTAGTATGTAAGTGGGGGGTTCCTCATCTGTCTATTTTCGTTGCCACAACGCTCTTGGTCGGTCAAGATCAGGGCAGGCGGTATAGTAAGAGCGAGCGCGTTCTGTTCTTGTATTCATAGCTGCCAGGCTCAGAGGATGCCCAAGAGAGCGAACACGCAGGCGCTCAAGGGAAGCTGTCATTTTCCGGACAACGTAGATGTGGGATACAGAAACGAGATGTACATGACATGAGCCCATGAGCCTTTCGAGCGGGATGCTCAGACGCACCGACCAATAAGACATTGTCGGCGGTAATACCATGTCACTGAACAGAGAACCGCGGACGGCCACACTCCCAATTGCTGTTCCACGGCTGTGCAGCTCAGTCATGGCAGACTGTATTCAACAACCTGTCGCGATGACTAATACCTTTGGTACACCGTATGACTCGTCCAAAATCTCGTGGCCTCCTGACTGACCAAAGAGTGTTGATAGAGCTGGCGCCGGTGAGTCGGAGGATTTCGTTCCGGAGCATGGTGGTATTGTTTTTGGACACACCGTGGATGGTACTTTGGTGCCAACGTCGTTCAGCCAACTTGCGTGATGTCCTGCGGGAGTGAGAAACATGGGTACATCACCTTTGACATCCGCGGGTTGCATGTGTATGTTGTGCATACGTGCGGAGGGGGATTGCTCGTCGTGAGACATGACCGGTGTGGTTTAATACATGCTGATCAATTCCAGATTCCCAAGCCTCGCTCACGGAAGAGGGGACTATAGAGCGTTCACTTCAAGAGCTACATCAACACATCATCGAATGGCACAAAGCCACTGTCACGAAAGGTGTACGGCCTCGGCTCCGGAGTCGGTGAGTGGAGAAAGAGAGCGTGTTGTTGTGAGGGAGTTTGTACAGAGGGTCTCTCCGTCGTGAGTCCCTCCAACACTGAGTCTCCAGGGCCTGCATCCTTTGAAGGTGTACAGGTACTCCTCGCTATATGCGTCTTGTCAGACTATGAACACGTTGTAAGTCACGACAAGCCTGTTGCATGGAACACCGGGCTGGAGCAGCACTAGTTTGATGTTTATCAGCTGTAGAGCTTGAGTGTTGCATGCACAGTAGGAAGGTGACGGGCGAAACAAGGGGGAAAGACGGTGCTCGGCAAGGCAGCTAGAACCCTCGGGAAGACTGAATCTGCATGACGAAGACTGCCACGATAACGAGCAAGGTGCAGAGGGCAGGTGTCGGTGTTCTGTGACGTCATCAACATCGCCGAGCCGCGGAGTGATTCGGCGTTGTAAGGGGGTTTTGGGGGGGGGGGGTGTAGGTGTGTGTGTGTGTACGTAGGCACAACCTATAAAGCGCTCTGGTATAGGTAGGTGGTCACCGATGATATAGGCAGGTGACGTTAGACGATGATGCTGGGATCAACCAAGTCGACAGCTGCCATGCTTGCGTTTCTGGCCTGCCACAGCCATCAGAGTGAGGAAGGTGGAGGCCCCAAGACGCGACATTTGGCTCAGACGCAGCTCAACGTTAATGGGCTTGTTCTGACAGCGGAACCGACTTCGCCCCCCGAGCCCTTTGCGCAGCGTTCCCCGGATCATTCGCTCCACGCCGTCGTTCCATGACTTTGTACTCCTTCTCGATGCCGTTGCAGCAAGGCAAATATTCGACTACTGTTCAGCGCTGCTCGTCCGTCACTTCAAGCAACCCCGCCAACATCGCCATCATTCGGTTCGCTTCAAGCCGTCACCGCAATCGAAGGTCCGGACGCGAGAGGCGAGCTCACGGTTGAGCGGCGCCACAAACAAAAACCAGAGGGCCGGAACAACCACATGGACTGCAGGCCGCCTTCGCCATCCATTGGTGATATGGGGTGCACATACCTGGATGGGGGATGTTGTACATGGCAAGAGGGGAAACGGTCAGCGCAGAAGAGCATAGACCAGCCGAGTCCGCGCATACACGTACCACACGCACGGCGAAAACAAAGAGAGGGGCCCCATGTTGAGCCTCTTCAGCCTCCTCCATTCAAACGAAGACGGCGGAAGGCGAACTGCAACATCAGCTACCATACCGCTGTTGAGTTGCTCGTACTTACACTCGCCCTTCTCCTTTCGAGGGCAGAAGCCGCCTTCATCAACTTCGACAACTGCCTGGCGCCCAACATCATTAATTCATCGCCTCTGCAACTACAGTTCATTCCACAATTCTTCAATGCCAAGTTCAACACCACCAATCCGAGTCACAACCTCAACATAACCATCTACGGCAATGTGTCTGGCCAATCGACCGTAGGCCCCTATCCGGCACCGAATGATCTTTCTTGGAAGGACTCGAACAGTACATTCGGAAAAATTGTGGATATAAGCCCTTCGAACAACAAATACTCCACTCTCTTCTCGAAGTACCAGGTACTTACGTACACCCCATACAATGCTCCTGCCAGCGAGTTCTGCCAGGCTACAGTCAACAGGTCTTGTCCTTTGGTCCCAGCTTTCAACGCCAGCGGAAGCAATCCCTACGAGTTGCCGGCGTTCACTGTAGCTCACGACTTCTATAGTTCTTATGCCTTTGGAACCTTTGCTGCCACGATCAGAGTACAGTCCGGAGATGCGGGCGCACCAGATTTGGCCTGTGTCTCCGCCAACATTACACCAGATCTTGGCATGACCCTCTCTGGTGTATTGTGCTACCTACCTGCGGCCGTCCTGATACTCGTCGCAATCGCGACAGTGTTTGCGTCGATATACAGCCCTTGGGGATCATCAGATCCGTTCAGATGGACGAGTAACTACGGACGCGACGAAGACTTGCTACGACTTGTTACTCCTGGGTTCGGAGACTGCCTGCAGTACATCCAATTTGTTGTCCTGACCGGGAGTCTCAGCTTGAGCTATCCGGGGTATTACCAGCCAGCCGTGAGCCAAACGAGCTGGGCAGTCCTTATGTTCAATGAAAGCTTCGTGAGTCACGGCAATGGCACCCAAAGTCTTGTTGATGGCGTCTACAACACCAACGGGACCTACGGCCTCACGCGGTTGAGCCAGCTTGTGGGGATGACAGCGGTCAAGGACATATGGGCGGGGATGGCTGTTTGGCTTCTGGTCATCGTTGCTATCGTGGCAGTACTGTGTCAACTTGGCTTCGTCTTGCGATGGGTCTACCGACAACTAACCAACACGCAAGAAGAGGACCTTCGAAGGAAGAATTGGCCGTTCACAGCCGGCAACGTCGTTCGACTCGTGTTCAATTATTTCCTCCTACCCGTCGTCGCCCTATCGATGTTCCAGCTGGTAGTCGCACCGATGTCGCCTGCTTCCGTCGTGGTCATGGCTGTGATATTACTCTTGGCCATCATTGCTTTCGCTGGCTGGATCCTGCGACTCATCTTCACCACAAGACCGCGAGCGAACCTTTTCGACGATCTCCCTACCGTGCTCCTTTACGGACCACTCTACAACACATATTCGGACGATGCTGCACCTTTCGCGCTAATACCGGTACTTCTCACGTTCATCCGCGGCGTTGCCATCGGTGCGGTTCAGCCGTCAGGCATCGCACAACTGGTCATGCTTGCGATCTGCGAAACGATTCTCATTCTGACACTCCACGCTTTCCGCCCGTTTCAGTCTCCGACATCTATGAACGCTTACCATACGTTCTTCGCGATCGTTAGGCTGGTCACCACGCTTTTGATGGTCGCCTTTGTTCCTTCACTGGGCGTAACGGAAGCTCCGAAAGGTTGGCTCGGCTATGCTATTCTCCTCCTACACGCGATTGTGCTTGTGTTCGGCTTCTTCCTGAATGCGGTCCAGACACTCATCGAAGTTGCCGCTCGCATGGCTGGTGCAGGAGGCGATGAGAGACATGGGGCTGCCCGAGGTGGCCTTGTCAAAGTATTCGGTATGCGACAGCTCTCACGTCGTCAGCAAAGACGTGGCGGAAACCGCAACAGCATGGGCTCTGACCCTGCCATCCTTACCCAAGATGACGATTCCAAATCCATAAGACTGATGGGTGGCCGTTCGAGGAGTTTGTCCGCGAGCTCCCAAATCCTGCTGAATCAACACGCAGGCCCTGATCAGAGGATAAGTGGTTTTGACCAGTTCAGTCAGGGAGGAGTGGATTATCTCACGACTGATCCTGGGACGCCCAGTGGTCACAGCCCTTTCTCATACCTACCTGGCGCGGTTGGATCAGCGGGTCCCTCGTCTTCGCAGAGACCGACATTGGGGCTAAAGACTGAGCCTGTAGCAGATCCGTACTACCGACCGCCTAGACAACGAAGACCTACGATGGACCCCTATACACCCGGTGCACGTAGTCGAGGATCCTGGACCAGCGGTGACTGGGCAAACAAACCTTACGAAGATTCTCCAGAGCAGACCGAGCCAAAAGACTCTGGCGAAGGTCCATCGTCACCTTTCTCTCCAGAACGTGGCGCCCCGTTGCCAGCGTACCTGCGACAGCACAGAGACGATTCCGATCCTAACCTTGTCGGCCATGATTCGAGAAGATCGCAGACGGATTACGCGGTGCGCGAAGTTGACTTCTATTATGGCGTTCGGGGCCCGGCGCTGAGCAACTTACCCACAAGAAGGCTGAAGACCGGGCCTGCGGATCCAATGGGCCCGGTCAGCTCCGCGACTGGCTGGATGAAGAAGCTCTTTGGTGGCAAGTCCAAAGACAAAGGCAAGGGCTTCGAAGTTGTCAGAAGTTCACGCGCATCACCACCTGGCGCCGTTCTTGGTGCAGAGTTACACGCCAGCCCTGGGCTACGTCATGATCCCTATCTCAATTTCTCAGATGCTGCCGGGCATCTTGGCCAGTCAAGTGACTCGAAGGAGACGACCGACGATGAGGGGGGCGCGGAGCTGAGAAGGGGACGTACACAATATAGTGAAAGCGATTACGACCGACCATCTCCTTACGACTACAATCTCGGCTTGGAGAACGAGGGCGGCTTGTATGCTACAAGGGTTCACCGTATTTCAGATATTCCTCCAACCCTTGCGCCCATTGAGATGATGGGTGGAATCGAGATGCCCTCACGCGTTGGTTCCAGAGCGAGTGCAACGCTCCGTCGCAACGAGGCCCGAAGCGACACCAACTTTGTTACAGATCTAGGCTTGGATTTTGGCCTCAATTCACCCACCGTGCCGAGGAAGAGTTCGAGGAGGACGCCTAGCATGGACGCGCTGCACGTGGCGGATGGACAGCCGCGATTGTCAATGATAGCTGCTTCGGCCTCACCTTCACCCAATCGGGGTAGGCCTCCTTCTCCTCAGCGTCAAGCTGAGCGAGGACAGTATCTCCAGCCTTCCGCTGGGTCATCGATGCGATTATCCCCTAGTACGTCTGATCGGGATCTGAGTGATGATGAGCTGAGGGGATACCAGAGGAATGCACAGTCCTTGGGCGTTGTCGCTGCAACGGAGAGGCCGACGAGCATGGGCTATGTGACTCAGCACCTAGCCTCCGACAGTATTCATGAGGGAGACTTCGGAGCAGGGACGCATATGGGCAGCAAAGCAGAAGTGGTCGACGGATTGAGAAGGAGCGTGAGCAGTGGACGACCATACGACTTCTAGACTCATTTTCAGCTCCATGTATGTTCTCGAACGGCAGTAATTCTTCTTCTTCGGCGTTTTCGGCCCCGATCCTGTGCAGTGTAGACTGAGTTACGAGTTTATATCTTCTGTATACCATGCTTGGATCGAGTGGGGTTGAGGCGCAACGGGGCGACCAAGGATTGGAGGTGATCTCGAGGTCATTCCACTTGTATAGAGGTGGTGCATAATACCTATTGGGCACTTAGATATTAGGTCTCATCTTGCACACAACTACATACTCTGTTCTTTCCAGGACTGTTCTCGACCGCTGGATTTGGAACTGCCATCGTCACGTGCAAATTCCTTATCGATGTCTGAAGCCGACGAGCAGATCCCGACCGCAGTCCGAGCGCACCGAGTCGGGCCAACCGCTGGATCACCCTGCTGCATATCGAACTACGCTGGATAACTTCCGCGAAGCCTGACACTCACGTGAAGTGCTGGAGCACCAGAATGCAAATCTACCGCTCATAGACTCATCTCCTGCCCGAGCACTTACATCCGAGAGCGTCAAGCTTCACAGAGCGCTCACACGTGACATGAGCTGCTAGACCTCACGAGGGCGACTAGAGGAGGACAGCATAAGAGATAGCAAAGTGCAAGGGGCTCTGGTGGCGACATGGAGACTTGAAAAAGGAAGAGGATAGCTTGCTTAGTTAACCAAGAGACTACCTACAGCGATAGGAGCTGTTGAGCACTGGATTTGTTCAACCCTCACAGCCGCACAACGACACTTCTGAAAACGTTCGCTGTTCGGAGTCACTGAACGCTTCTGTATCTCGACAGACCCCGAACTTCTTCACCAGACGTATCTGAAACCGAGTAGCAGCGTCTCGAGGGGCACAGCGCCTCTCACAGGACCGAGGCCAGATGGATCGCACAGCACCTACCGTGCCTGCCAGTCGGGCCCCGCATGTCTCTTCCTCACAAAACACCCGCAGACCGAGTGAGCCTAGTTCTTCAATCCATCCTACCGAGTCTCTCCGTCGACACCATAGCGGTACCGAGAGTGTACAGAACATGGGTCGTGCAGATAGACCCCTGGCTGGAGAGACTTGGATGGACTTCCTCGGGCGAGAAATCGGCGCTTCGCCGTCCCCAGCGTCGCCTGCGACCCATCAAACTAGTGCTAATTCAGGCGTGATCAGGGCAGAAAGCGGTAATGGAGACGGATTGGAGACGAAGTACGGGACAACAGTCGAAGAAACGCACGAAACTCTGGCAGCAATCAGGAAGAGAAGGTTGACGATACCGCATTCACCGGGAGGCAGAGTCCCGGAAGGGAGCTACGCCGCTGGAACGGTCCCCAGGTCTGGTCCCCAGGCTTCGTCGAGCGCGTCGGGAACGTCTAGGGCGGGTGCCATAGATTTGAGGTCGCCGGAAAGACCCACATTGAGTAGGTCGAACGGCGAGGGCAGGACCGGTAGCACACAGGATGCGACGAGAACACAGGGTAGAGGGGCAAGCGACATTGCACTCCCGAGATGGCAACCCGATTCGGAAGTCGCGAAGTGTCCGGTCTGTCATACGCAGTTCAGCTTCTTCTACCGGAAACATCATTGCAGGTGGGT
>NAJN01001101.1:0-13947 GCA_005059845.1 Cryomyces minteri
AGGTGATCCAACGACCTGCAGCAAGTCAGCAAGAACGTTGTCCCACGCTTTTTGGAGCAAAAATACCGATGTCGACAAGAGGGTCTTCCTTTCTGAGAGATAAGGGAGCTGATCTCAAACGGTCTCGGTCATGCACAATATCTGTCTGTCGCATCCAAGTCACGTTTTCGTTCCACCATTTGCTGCCAGCTTCGTGTGTCGCGTCTATGTTAACCGCTTTCCGATAGAAATTAAGTGGCGAGTCGAGAGGAATGATCAGGATTCTCCTGTGAGGGCCATCGGTCATCTCATATACGTATTTCATCTGCTCGAGGGGTACTCGGACGCGATAGGCATGCGGCCGCAGTTTGTTCGATCCATCAGAGTTCTCACGGAGGTGAAGATCAAATCTGATATCGATCTCCTTGCGAAACAAATCCAGTGTGAACTGAATCGGCTTGTCCTGCATCGGCTGAACGGTTTTTCTGACCACAATTGTTGTCTCGTTTTGCATGAAACCGAAGCCGAGGGTATCTGCTATTAGTCTCTAATTATAAACAATCAGCATCTATGGTTCTTGCGTAGGAGCAGATTCCCTACTGTACGCTCCGGGAAAGACTGCTCAGGGTTGGTAATGCTTGGGTACGGCTTGAATTGCCTCTTGGACATGAGCTGGAACTTCTGACCGTAGATGTCCCAAAACGCTCTGGAAGGAGGCGGGCTGAGCGATCATACCTCAGCTTTGTCTGCTCGCACAATATCTTGGTGGACTTACCAGAATGTGACCATTGCGTGAATGCCGACATCCGTAACTCTCCTATCGAGTATCTCAATCCTCACAATCGTGCCCTCACGAGACATCATACGATGTAGTTCAAGTGTTGTAACGCTCGCCTGAAGTCCCTTCACTCTGACTGTAAGCTCTGTCCATGCTTTCCATTCTCCAGGTCTTCTAAGAACAGGCTGACTTCGACGTCGTGCATCTAGTTGCCCCTGATGATGTCGGTCGATGCCAACTGCAAAGCGGCCGCTGTATGTACCTTGCTGGGTGTGAGATTGAGCACCATAATGGTGCAGACTATTGTATTGTTTCCGGGGGTGCGGCATGTTGTAGTTGTTGGTGACTTTGCGTTGGTAGCGTGAAGCTTTTTTCTTGTAAAGAGCAGCGACAATGTTCGAGGCGCGATGTTGGCCCTTCAAACGGCTGGCTGGAAGATCTCTCCTCAAAAGCGATGTTGGACTGGCACTCCCTGGGATTGACTGTGATGACACTTCTGTGGTGACGGGAGTCAGTGAAGACCTGGGCGGCAGCGGCTTTCGCGCGGTAATGTTAGGCTTGCTTAGAGCATCCTTCGATGGTATTCGGTTGGACCCAGCCGCGAACCTCTTCGTCAGACGCGTTGGTAGAAGGCGCTGGCAATTAGGTGTTGGAATTGAAGGACAATCAGAAATCGGAGGAGTGGATGAGAATCGTTGTTCTGCTGACGTGGTAATTACGGAGTCTTCACAGGGAAATCGTATGAGGTTGGCCTTCAACCACGAAGGGGAACCGCTTCCTTCGGTGGGTCTGGCATCCACCGCTTTGACGTCGCGGTAGGATGAAGATGGGAAGGGTCGGTGGGTGTTGTTCGGCGGATTGCCTCTTGCGTCTAATCAAGGTCAGCTGCGTGCACGGCTAGACATCTCATCGACGCCCGTTGCTTCGAGATTGATGCTGCACTCGAGGGGAAGCTGCAAAAGTATTGAGGGATAAAGGTAAGCGGCGGCAGAGATTATGTAAAGATGTGATTGGGAAACGAGGCTGTGCGAAGTTGGGAGGTTGAAGATCACTGCATGAGGTGAGGTGTTCTCATTTTAGGGGAGCACGATCAACACACGGGGACAGCGATTCTCAGACAGGAAGCGTTCGAAACACGACCCACAGCCTCCAGAAATCAACTAACCTCTGACACAAGACTTCTTGCGTCTATATGGCTTTCGAAGCGAATCTTGAGCTCCCAGTCCGCTCCTCGTCGACCGCGAAGCGTTACTATCATGAGTACGCGTCCGACTTTTCGCTCCATCTTGGGCATCCATTCCTCTAATGCTTCGCTCGACTTTCATCCTGTTCGCCTTCATCTGCAGCAGGCGAACCACTGCGAGAGGACGACTTCACTGTCCGCTCCACCAGAAATCCCTCTGGTTGGCTAGGTGAGGATGTCAGCGGAGGGCATGTAACGTCCATATCTATAATCCGCAAATGAAGAGGAAGAGTTCACAGCAAAGTTTGCAGCGGAACAAAGGGAGCAATCGCAATAAGACTGAGAGTGCGCGTGCAGGTATGGAAAAGGAGACATGTGGGTACCCGTCGGGAAGGACATCCATTTATTGCGCAAACCCACACAAGTGGAAGCTGAGCGTGCACGGCCATCCGTCCCATGGCATATGTCTTCTAGACATGGGGTTCTGCTGGAGCGAGCCAGTTGCACAGCATACCACACTGCATACTGCATAGGTGATGTCTAGAGTTGTGCATATTAGCGTCGTGTTACTGTTGGAACGACGCATGCGACGACACCGTTAACCCTCCTGTACCAAAAAACAAAAGAGGGGTGGGTATGGGATGTATACAATCAGTGGAAGGAGTGTATTACTACCGATGACGCCTGTCGTGTTCCATAAAAATAATCATCCAGAATCATCCAGCCTGCCGCGCCAACACTCAAACATCTGCTGTAGTGGTCTCATCGTAGATATCCTGAGCCTTTCGTAGCTGGGCTGGTCGAGGAGTCGCGGGAGTACTTGTGAATAGTCCGCTTTCATTGAACGACATGTCCTCCATGGCTTCTCGGTCTGCAGTCCCCACTTGCTCGGCAACGCTATCGATCTGCTCTTTGTGGTTTGCTTGACTTGGCGAGACATGTTGACGTCGAAGTGGAGATCGGTTAGCATCGACGTCTTTCAGCGGCGTTCTCTTTGAGACACTCCTAGTAACGTGACTAGGCACAGTCTGTCGTGGACCAGTGCTCAGTCGCGACTGCTGCATCGCCGGTACACGGAAGGATCTACGAGGTTTCGCACGCTTCGGAGTAGGTTCGTTTCTGGAAGAAGTACTTGGTCGTACAGAACGACTGCCCGATCCTTCGTAGTATCCAGAGAGCTCCATATCTTCATATTGTGAAGCGGTCAGCATGCCTTCATTTTCTTCATTATCTTCAGGGGCCGCAGGCGTTCTAGACAGATTCATGGTAGGACGTTGGAGGACAGGGACTTTTGTGAAGAGATTGGGACGACCTCCTCCCAGGCCCATTGCGGCCATGAGCCTCGCTTTCAATTCCTGGGCTTCCTCGAGCCCTTTGTCCTTGTTGTGACAAGCTTTGTTGGCACGTTCAACCTCAGCTTTGTCAGTACAAATTGAGCCTACTGCGGAACGAACTTGAAAAAGTACCTTGCGTTGCAACTCCAATATTCTTGCATCTCTTTGCTGAATCGTTTCGGACGACGCTCGGCGCAATTCTTGGATACCGCTGTTCATTTGCTGTAGCTTCTCTTCAAGTTCGCTCTTGATAGTCGTGCTCTATGCCCCTGGTCAGCCATGCTGACGGGAATGGGAGCAGTAAAGACGAAACGTACCGTGTCCATAATTTCGTCAAGCTCCGACAGGTGTTGTGCTTTCAGAGCCTCTATTACCGTTTCTGAACTGCCCCGTAAGTTGTGTACCTCACTCTGCATACGTTCAAGCTCCACGCGTTTCTCCTGTAGGCTGTTTTGGAGATCTCTCATCTGACTACTTAGACCCTCTTCTGCCTTAGTCAGTCGCTCAATGCCAGATTGTAATTCGGTACATGAGAGCCGTCTGCTCTCAAGTTCCTGCTGCATGCTTTCAACTGTGTTTTCTAAGTTGATGTTGCTGTCTTTCAATCTCGACCGGTCACGGTCCATCTCTTCTAAGTCATCTTTGAGCTTGCGCGAGGTCTCCTCCATATCACGGACTTTCTCTTCCTAATCACTGATGTATTCCATCTTGGTGGCAAGCGTGGCAGCAAAGTCCAGTTCTCGATTCTCATTGGTGTAACGCAATTCGGCAAGAGAACGCTCGGCACTAGCATTGGTCTCCCGAAGCTGCTCTTGGAGGTCCTCAACCTTCCGCAAGGTTTCAGCCATCTTTAATGCGAATTGTTGAAGGTCTCTCTCCTGCCGAGTATTCTCGACCTCTATGGAGTCAACGTAAAGGCTCCGATCCAGGGCTTCCGTTTCAAGTTTGCTTACTACAAGGCTCAGTTGATCATGACGTTGTTGAAGACTCCGGACTTTGGCCTGCTCCTCACGAAGAGGTTCCTCGGTTTGCTCACATCGCTCTTCTAGGTCGCGGCAAATCTGCCCAACGGTCTGGATGATAGTGTCCTCACGGTCTCTAGCTTCTCTCTGCAAGTCTGCTGCAAGCTGCTGCCTCCAATCTCGACCGTAGTGCTGTTCGTGTTGCATAGCCTTCGCATTTGGTAAGGGCTTGGCTATCGTTGGAACGTTCAACCAAGTAGATCTCAATGATTGGCAACACGGTATTGCGGCTGCGAACGCAGCTTGTTTGTCCAGTAATGCTATGGCAACCGCGGTCGTAATACCGACCTCGTCTGATTGGGCTGATAGCGCTGCCTTCAACAGAAGCGAGCATGTTGCAAGGCCGAGTTCCCACCTCTCAGACGTAAAAGCGGTCGAACAGACTTCGCTCGCCTCACAGCGACTGTTCAAGCTGGCATTGACGGATATTCCCAAAAACTGCTCCAGTAATGGGAATGTTTCGTTGGAAGACAAAGCCAGTAAAACCCCTCTCCTCACGCTAGAGAAATCCCGAGCCAGAGTTACAAGCTCCAGTATGGACAGGCGAATTCCGCGTATGGCCAAGAATGGTTGAGACCATGGCTCCACACTGATCTTGAAATAGTGATGCAACAGTACTTTCCAGGAGGTCTCGTCAAAGTGAGGCTGTTTTCGTCACGATCAGTTGCGGATCGGAAGACGTTTCTTGCACTTACCGCAAATCGTTGCAATGATGCCCGTAAAGTACGCTGTAGTAAACGCCGGTTTGTTGGGAGCTTATCACTTTGCAACAAGAGGGCATTGTACATTGAGATAGATTGGCGTGGTAGGCTATCGACTTCAGCCAAAATACCGAGAAACGTTAAAGCCTTTTAACGTCAGTATTGTGTTCCAGTGACTCTCGCGTTGAAGGACGTACTTCAAGCAGCAGTTCGGGTCTAGCATCAGATGTCAGTACTTTCTCGTGCAGCTTGCGTACTATGGGAGTGTTGCGCCGTATCCAGTCATTCCGCAAACCTGTATCGACAGCCTTTAGAATCTCATTGCCAAGCCTTACACTTGTGTAGGCCTCGCTGTGCTGAATCCCAACGTTGCCTTTACACGCCCAAATAACCCGAAGTACGATAAGTTGCATCGTCTTGGATGCTTTTGCTCCGGTGAAGAACTGTTGAGCAGCTTCTGATCTCCAACTCGGGGATAGAGGATTCGAGCTCTGGAGCGACAAATCATCCAAGTCGTCAAACGATCGCGCCCGGGCAATCGATGCCTGGGGAGTAGTTGCACAGGCCATTTTGGTCATTATTCCCAAACAAAGCAAACTCAGTGACTGGTCTTCGACGGTATTGACAGTCTTGAGAATTCGAAACAGATGGTCCTCGAAGCGGGCCAAAATCTCCCTCGATAGAATCGCAGGCAGGCCACGGCATGCTCCATCTAGCATGGTATAGACTCGTTCGATAGTTGCAGCGCTTGGAGACTGGGCTGCTTTTTCGAAGGCGTGGACAAAGAAGGTCTGCCCTGATGCTGGCAGAGCCAGCTGCTCTGGCAGAGGCTCAGAGAGCACAGAAATACAAACGCCGGCATACTAGAACTGCATGAGCTTGCCCTTCATATTGCCTCCGCTTCGGCCTCACCTGTTCGAAGCCATCGACCGATACGGTAGCCTTAGACAGAATTTGATCTAACAATGCAGGTTCTCCCAGAAGAACTTCATCTCGAAAGTCGCGAGAGACGCCTTTGCATACACTATCATCAAAATCGGAACTGGCTTGGCACGCATAGTTTGGCAACTTACACAATTTTTGGAGGATCTGCAGTGTGTAGGGCCACGACTGCAGAGCGTCCCGGACAGCGGATGCCAACACAGGGATCTGAGAAGGGTGACTCTCTGCCCAGCTTCTTATGTCGCAGGCGTCCGCCCGTGATGTAATATCATGGAGATTCTGTCGAATCGTCAATTCCGCTGTCATGGATGTGGAACGTGTGGGCATAGCTGGGGCAAACAGCTCAGGAACAAACCTTCAACGATACGGCGTACGGTGATGTAGCAATGCGAGTGACTTCCCTCTCCAAAGCGCTCAAGTTGTCCTCCATTGCTTCCTCTGGCTGGCCGGACTGCCGTTGTACTCGAAGCGGCTCACATCATCTTGGTGATGTTCGCCACCCTCGCTAGCGTTGCCCAGCAACCGCCCTTTCAACCCTTCGCCATCGTACACGGTGCGGCACTAATCGTATTGCCCTGGAGAGGTAAACAGAGCCGGGCGACCCGTGGCTCAGATTCAGCATCCTGGTGTAGAAGCCTATGCAAGCCATGCTGAGGTCGCTCCCGAATCACTCGAACGTGGCTATGGCAGCGTCTGGGACCGAAGCTGCGCTGTGAAACATGCACAATCCAACTAGCTGTCCACACCCCGCCAGTACCTTGTTCCGACCCCTTTGATACTACACTCGTCGAGCAGGGAGTCCAAAGTAAGGATTGTCTGCAGACGTATTCCTGAGGATATCGGCAGGCACAAAGAAGCAAGCAGAAGACACTACGGTCTTCCTAAAGTCTGATCGTTACGATGACTGCTTATCCATCCTCTGGTCAGTAACAATCACATGTGCCTCATTCAACTCTACCACCATAACAAAGCTGCCATGCATCTTGACGGAAACGGCACTGTATGCATGCCACTGTTGCGTTACGCGACAACGTCGGTGATTCTCAGACGATCCTGCAGGTCCTGCGCTGCTGCGTTGGTATGCATCCTTGCGTACTCGTTTACACAACGGACCGACACCGTCCCTTGATCTTTGACTGCGGTTTGTACTGGGCTTCCTTCGTTTGGCTTCCGAAAATGGTATTCCGAGAGGTCTGTCGCTGTGCTTCACCTATGCTGAGCTACACGAGAAGGTTTCAATCGACTATTGTCCGAGCGACTAGGGTCTAGAGCTCGTGTGTATGTTTTTCCCACAAAGATATGCAGTTTGGGGATTTTGGTCTCCCTTGCACCACTCTCCCCCACGTCTTCGGTGGACCTGCGGACCCCTCCGTCTTCCAGACCACCCAAATCGACCGCTTGATTCTTGGGAGCAGGAATTCCTTGAGCAAAGAAAGCCCCAGGAGAACGGGTTCCAGGCAATCAGACGCCACCACAATCCTTACTCCTTCTCCCTATTATAAGTTGAGCCGATGTCGACACACTCTTCCCTAGCTTCCCGCCACCCCTTGATTTCGAGGCTAGTGGGGGCAAATATATATATCGATACACCGGATGCTGAGTGTCTTTGTCAACGTTATCTAACTCTATCGTCTCTGGGTGCGTTCGTCTCCAATCATTTCGAGTCAGTAGAATTGGGTGGTCCTTTCTCTACGCTGTGTGTCTCACTCCCGCAATGGGTTCCACATTTCAGACTGTTTTCGAGAGCCCTCTGCTGTTGCCATCTCGTCCTGCATCGCGCTATCCAAGAGATCACGGAAGAGACCGAGTGATAAGCTCGTCTCGACATATCCGGTCGGCTCACTCACGAGATGACAACAAGTCACCATGCCCACTACCAAAGGCGCCACCGCCGTCGAGGAGAGAGAGCTCAGAACACTGTACAGAGACTCCAGTGACCCTCGAAGTCACCAATCCGGGAGCAGTAAGAGCAGTGGAGAGAAACGATTGTACAATACTGCACAAGCAAGAGCCTCGAGCGGGGTTCCAAGATTCCAGCAAACCAAATTTAGAAAGCCACAGGCAATCAGATACGTTCGAAATCTTAGAGTACTATACCAGGCATGCCTCCCCGACTGAATGTCTGCCAGTGATCTCTCAGGTCACTTTGCTTAGAGATGCCGACACCGCTGGGCTCCTCGACTCCTGCCTACCGGTTAAGCTCTCCCTAAACCAGCACGATGATGCGACCGCAAAACTTCCGCAAAAGACCGAAATACAACGGGTCGCACATCATCAGCAACCGGATCGGTCACAACGATATCATCACCCTAGACTATCCCTATTTCCGCACATTCCAGAAAGTGGCTCAGATCAAATCGTACGCGGCATTGTCAAATGCGTCGATCAAAAGCCGCCTCTGCCCGGCGAAGACTCCGTTTGTTCCACACCAGGCGCTAGGGTCCGACAAGATTCCGTCATCTCTGTGACTGCATTTAGACCGCAGATACTACGCAAGCCGACTCCTCTCAAGCTCATGCATTTGTCGACACCCACCGGTTCGATCAGGTCCGGAGAGACTCTGACCGGCAGTTTCTCAGACACGGCTTGCGATTTGACATCGCCGCTACCGTCCTCTCACCGTATCTCACACTCGATGACTCAACCGACTTCCTTCTTCGACGACGATGATGGAGCGGAAGTTGAGCTCTCTCAGATCTTCCTTGCGCAGGTCAGTGGACTCTGTGTTTGGGCCAGTGGCCAGTGAGAAGAAGCCCAAGACGAAGAGAGGCTTTTGCAGTTCATTCCGGTCCATTGCTCTGTGCGGTTGCGGGTCTCGGCGCAGCTGATGGTTATATTGGCATGGCTACTCTGTGAGCCATTGGCAGTCGCCGACAAGTTGCCGTCGACAGATCATGTCATCATGGCCTTCACGTTATCACGAGCATCCACGAGCGTTATCTATGACGGTTCCGACTTCAGGTTCTTGTTTAGGCTGCACTGGGAGGCACAAAAGTCTTGAGTCTGCTAGCAGAAAGTTACCAAACGCAGCTCTCGCACTGTGTGTGTTTAGCGGAACGTACCGCTTCGGTACCACTTGCAAGAGGTAACCTCTGCCATTATGCCTTGCCATAAAACCTCACAGACAGGGCATTTCTGAAAAATTGGCGTGGCTGGCTTGTCGACGTGAAGAGGTTCCATCCCAAACTTTCATGCACGGAAACGCAGATCCAGCAAGGACCCGCGCCGTTTGACGACGTTGTGCAACCTCAATCCTTTCTCCCTACGTGGCCCCCGCTATGTAACCGCAGTGAGTGGTTAGAGGTGTCGGGACAGCACCAGCTGCTTCTCATCTCCTCCTGACGTTCAACTCGGATGTCACCATCATGTCGTTTGCCGTAACCCGGACGGTTCATGTTTTGCTCCTGTCTTCATTCCATGCCATGGGAGCCTTCTGGTACAGCACACGAAGGTAATGCAGCTTGATGGTTCTCGGTCTCTGTCTGAGTGCCAAGCACAGTCTGGCTTGGAATGGCTTAAAAACTTGTCACTGCGAACCGAATGAACCAACTGTTGGTCTAGTCTGACAACATTCCAACTTACGCACGACGTCAGTCTATGCATTGATTTCTGTCACCATACGCATCGACTGCCCCTCCAATTCGAGCCCATTCGCGTCCGCAGTCCGTCTCTTAAAACACTTTTCTTCCGTTTTCCAGATCTGCAACGCACGTTTCCATCAAACAGAACTTTCCGTTTGCCCTCTGCCCACACAAATGCATTTCCCAGTCAAGTAGAAGCGCACCACTACCACGTTCGTGACCTCGTCAAACGTGTTTGGCTCTTGAACCATGGTAAGTCGCCGCAGAACGCACACCGTTTGATGGCGGTGGACGAACTGTGGTCGAGGAGGCAGAACGCATGCCTAGACCAAAATCCCGTGTGCTAGAGTGTAGGATACAGGTTTGGCAGCACGCCCGTGATTTCCTCTTAGACGCGCAATATCACACCACGCCCGTTGCTCACTCTAGTTGGCTTCGGATCTTGGTATCGTGAAGAGCTCTCCACTTGTTGTGCTGTAAGTTATTCACCGCGATCGACCCCTCCACAAAAACCGCAAGATGTGCCACTTTGCTCTCCACATCGTATGTTTCCGCTCTTCATTCCACTCAGTCACGTCCTCCTGGCGTATACTGGAATAGAAAATCCAGTAGCTACCCCGGAGCTCATCTTAAAAACAACTATACAAACACATATACACACTCGCTTACGGTACTCGCCCAAATTTCAGTGGACCTGCGGCGACAGCAGCTTCACGAAATACTCGCCCTGCTCCTTCGACCGCGCCGCGCGCGACTCGCACGACCTCCTCAACCCGCTGCACCCCCTCGTCCGACCCGCCCTCCTCACCAAAGCCGCCTCCAACCAGACCGCCCCCACCGCCAATCCCCCCACGTCCGCTTCCAGAACCACCGCCAACTACACCACCCAAGTCGACACCGATACCCCTAACAACAACCCCGCCGACCTCACCATGCCCTCGACTCTCCCTCTCTCGGCCATCGGCGCGGCGTCTGACCGCTCCCGGCCCGCAGGCACGACGGGCGAAGAGAGCAAGTGCTACGTCTTCGAGGTCGTGCTGCAGCGAAGAGAGGTGGGCGACTGTCCGGCCTGTGCGCGCAGTCCGAGGCGCAGGGCACTGCCGGCGAGGGCGAGAGGGTGTTTTGGTGAGAGCTAGGGTGGGTGAGGCAGACGTGAGGGAAACGATGGGCAAACAGGGGAAGGGGTGGAAATAGCGGGTGGATGTCAGGGCGTGAACGGATGTACTTGCATAGATGGGGTAGATGAGATGGGTGGACGAGATGGTGTTGCCGGAATTGGTGAGCGATACCTGAGAACGCAACGATCGTTCCATGTCAACTCGACGACACTTCCAAGCATGCAGCAGGAAAAGTACAAGAACTCACAGACCGTTGCTTTCTTCTGGCAAAGGCGATAACGCAATAGGACTATGTATGCATTAGCTTCGACTCCAAGAGCTGTCTGCTTGCTATCTAGTTTGAGACTCCTGCGAAAAAAGCAACGAAACCTTTGTCGTGTTCGGGTCGTAATTACAAAGGTGTAACGAGGGCTAGCCCGAGAGGTCTTGAATTTGGCTCGGCAGGAACTGCTGCGATGCTGTGACGGTGCAACGATGTGGTGAGGTGACGCTGGGTGTGGTCCACTCGTGGTGAGGATGACAATGGCCCGCGGGATCAAGTACTCGCTCATCCGAAGTCGGCCAAGCACGAGGGGGCCTGACCAGTTACTGTAACTCCAAAGAGGTCGCTCGATGCCCCGATCTAGCCTCTGCTCGGCGGAGGTCTCGTCTCGTTCGTGCTCGCACACGGTAGCTCCAAGCCCCAGCCAAAGCCACCTCGCACCAGAAGAAGACGGCAGACGAGGACCGACTCGCATCCCAGGCACGAGCAATCTCGGTAAAGGGCTGGTGGGCGCTGCTAAGCCGTGGACCCTGCGCACAGCGGGAGGGCACGCTATGCCGCTTCACGGCAAAAGCGGGCGAGGTCGGGGGAACTCCAAGTGGACTCGCGGCGATGCGAGATTTGCTCCTGCAGCGACTCGGCGGTCGAGAGGCCCCAAATGTCCCCCAGAGCCCGTCTCGCCCCTCACGTTGCGCGGGCGCTTGCGCAAAGATCGGTTCCTGTCCCGCTGCGCTCCAGGAACACGGCCGGCGCATGGCTGTTGCCCGTCGAATCAGCGGCTTGCGTCGCTGCTGCGCCAGATGGCTGCTCGTTTCACCATCGCTCGTGCCGCCTGTGGAGGGCTCGACTGGCGCAAACGTCTGATTGCAACGACACGCAGACCGCAAATGAGCGCGCCACGACGGGCCAGAGGCCAGCCACGATGATGCTCTCGTGCTTGGTGTCCGTGGAGCTTTTGTGGGGGTGGCCTGCTGGCTTGCCCGCCTCGTGGATTGGATAGTTATGGACTGAGCCCGCTCGACAGCCTGGAGTCCTGTCCTTCCCATTCTTCTCTTTCTCTCGTGGAGTCTTTCTTTCCCAGCTGCTATCCAGCATCAACTGACCTTCTCGTCGTTCTCTTTTGTAGCCTGTGAAGAGCGCCGCTGAGTCGCTTTGAACGTCCAGTCTCTTCCGCTACACAGCTCACAAGATCGCCGTACGCTCGTTCAACAATTCAATTTCACTCCCACTTCGTTGTACATACTTGGCAATCTTCCATCGAGAGCTGTCCGATCCGGAAAGCGTATTCTAAGAAGTGGATCACTATTGATCGGAAGGTGCTACCAAGCAAACACAAGTCACACGCAAAGGTACGGTAACACCACCATCCCTTAGCAACACCATGACTTCCCTGTCCAGCGCTCAGAAACGCGGTCACGCCGTTGCTCGGCGCAACTGTTGTAACGGCGACGGCGTTGTGGTTCGCTCATACGCGTTATGGCTGGGTGACAGAGACGTTCTGTCGTCCGTCAAGGCACGACCT
This sequence comes from Cryomyces minteri, assembly GCA_005059845.1. NCBI lineage: Eukaryota > Fungi > Ascomycota > Dothideomycetes > Cryomyces > Cryomyces minteri. The sequence goes on from NAJN01001101.1 coordinate 12,423, forward strand.
ACAACCGCGTCCTACTACACCTCTCACTACCTGTGTGACCGCCGTCTTTTTCTTGCGTCTCTCTTTGCTCTCTCGTTGAACCCTCATCTGACACCTAAGCAAGTCAAACGCCCAGGACTCGGAACCTGAATCGTTCACTCACTGCTCTTCACCGACCTCAGGTTGACCCGCAATGAGACCTTCACTTCTTCTCTCAGGCCTTTGCGCCGGCCTCTCTGCAGCGAACATCATCTCCCATTACCTCCAACCAACCTGTGATCACACTGCTCTCTCGTACAGCGGTTGTCTGAGAGGACAGTCCTGCAATGAGAAGGACACGTAAGTCTCAATGGAGCTGCGCTCTACTCTCCACGACAACCCACACTAGGTCGCTCACACTATCCTGAAGTTGCGAAGCCTCTTCTCACTCTCTCTATCCGGTCTCCTTCCGCCGAGACACGCCTTCACGTCTTGTCGAGCGTGCTACTACCTACTCCACCGACGGCAGATGCGGACCGAACAACGGCAACTTGCTATGTGACCCAAACAGCACAGTCTACACTGGGACATGCTGCAGCCAATACGGATGGGTATGCCTCAGAGAACACAGAGATGGTTGAGGACTGCAGAAAACATGCTAACGCCGTATAGTGCGGGAATTCGGCGGCACATTGCGGTGCAGGTTGCGTATCTGGATGCACGACCTCCAACTCCCCGACTTCCGCCGCAGTCAATGCGGCAGCGGCATCCCCTACGACTGGCGGGACGGCTCCAAGGACCGATGGACGATGTGGGTCGACCTTCGGTGGAGCAACGTGTGATGCAAATGGGCCCTATGGTGGATGTTGCAGCCAATACGGATACTGTGGAAACACGGATGGTCACTGCTTAGCATCGAATGGATGCCAAAGTGGATGCAAGGCTGTTGCGGGCTCTTCTACTGTAGCAGCGGCCGCAGTTGCGGCTACTTCGTCAGCGGTGGGCACGGCGGCACCACGAAGCGATGGACGTTGTGGCACAAGCTTCGGAGGCGCGACTTGCGACACAAAAGGAGCCTACGGTGGCTGCTGCTCACAGTACGGATACTGTGGCTCAAGCACCGAACACTGCCTCATTGCGAATGGTTGTCAAAGTGGCTGCACCGATGGCACCACCTCAGCGCCTGCTTCGGCCGCCGCTACGAACGCTCCGGTCTCCTCGGGTGCGCAGTCTCGCCCACCATCGTCAAGCACGACTGGCGAACCCGTCATCTCTGCGGTCACATCATCTACGACCGCTGCCAAAGCTACAGCTGTTGTTACAACGGATGGCACTTGTGGAGCCACTAATGGGAACATGGTGTGCGGCAATTGGTACCAGGGCAGCTGTTGCTCGATGTATGGCTACTGTGGTAACACGTAAGTTGGAGGAGCACTCATTGTATTGACCCACACGCACTGACCCTGGAATGTAGTACTGCTCATTGTGGTGATGGCTGCCAATCCGGTCCGTGCCTCAAGGGAGCTGTCATTGCGGCGCCTGGACCTTCGCCAGCCCCCGCCGCTCC